>WSXT02021659.1:0-14121 GCA_011762715.2 Neuroterus valhalla | reverse complement strand
TGTGTGTGTGTGTGTGTGTGTACTAATTCTGTTTTTTTTATGTTGGTAAACAATCTTTTCAGATTTTTGTCCCAAATTTGAATATTTGTTATAATTATGAAAGAAAAAAATCCTTGAGGCTTTTCCAGGATACTGAGTAATTGAATAATGAATTTCTTTGAAGCTTCTTACGTTGATCAACAATGATCGAATTTCAATGCCGGAACAAGTAAGCTTGCTCTTCGAAGTTGAGGATTTATCAGTGGCTTCTCCAGCCACAGTATCTAGAGCCGGAATGGTTTATAATGATTACAAAGATTTAGGATGGCGACCCCATGTGAAATCCTGGTTACAGAAATATAACAAAAATCCGGAATTCAAGGAAGAGGTATATTTGTACTTTACGTCAAAGAATAATAAAAAATCAAACGATTTTTCTTTTTATTAATAATCTTCATAAGTTGCACACAATGCAGGCGAGCAGAACAAGAATCGTTTTTTGTTCTTACGATAAATTTTCTACAAAAAAGTTCAATTTATAACTTAAGATTATTTATTATTAGCAGACAAATTAAATCGCAATCAAACAATCGATTTTACAACTGAAAAGAGAACTAAAAAAAGACCATTTTAATTAAAGAATCCCAAGAAGATTCATGTTCTATCGCAGTCAAAAAGACAAATTTTCCGCGAAGTAGGTGCATTTTGAACAAATTGCTTGATGCAGAACCATATAGTTGATTTTTTTACTGAAGTCATGGATCTTTAACCATAAAAAATTGATAATTTACAGGGTAGTTCAACTTCGAACCATTCAGTTGACTTTCCAACCAAAAAGATCGATTCGAATATAATATTGAATTTTTGGGATAAAAGTATTGAACAATTAATCGTCAACCAAAAATTACACAAATATCCAAGCAAAGGAATCAATCGCCAACAACAACAAAAAATGTCTGAAAACACAAAGAAGCTTTACTTTCAAGCAAGTAGTTAAATTTTTAAACGAAAACATGACTTTCAAACAAAATCATGTATCGGAAAAATGATTAGTTCATTTTGGTTACAAATGCTACTGATTGGTTAGAGATTCAACTATTGTTTTAAAATTCTGTTCTTCTTTTGAACTTTATATTACACTATTCCATTTTTGGTTCTGAATTCATTGTTTTTAGGTGAAAACTAAACTCATTAGTTGCAATTTGAACTGCCTTGTTTAACATTCAATCGGTTGGTTGAAGCCTTAGCTTTTTTTTTAAGTTAACCTCCTTCGTTGCTCAAAAATCATTCCTTTCGTCTGAGATTTGAGATCATAATTGAGGTTCACCTCTTTGATGCAGAATTACCGTTTCGTTCGAAAATTAAAATGTTTGAGTTAGGTCATTTATAATTTCACTTTTTAATGAAATATTGGAATAATTATACTTTAAGTTGGAAATTCATCTTTTTTTAATTCAACTACCTCGATAAAAGTTGATCCTCTTTCTTGAAAATAGATTCCTTTTGTTAGCAATTTTATCACACATTTAGATATTTTGTGAGGTTATTTTTCCTGTTCAATAATCTGACTGTTTCCCTGAAAATTTGTCTTTTTGGATGGAAAATACTTACTTCCGGATGAAAAATTTAACTGTATCTCAAACATCCGTTTTCTCGGCTCGAAATCTGAACATTTTTGTTCAGAACGCAATCGTTTCGATTTGAAGTTTAATCTTTTTAGTTGGAAAATTTTACCAATTGATTGCAAATCCATCTGGGTTCATTAGTTTGTTGGTTTGGAGTGACGTCACAGGGCGAGGCAAGGAAGGAAGAGATTCAGAAGGAGAAGATTTTGAAACGCCAAAAGGAGAAAAAAGAGAGGAAGGCAAGGGTGAAATGCAGGAAAATGTCAGAAAGGGAGGAGTTGCGAGCAAAGAGCTGGGGATCTATAGAAGATTTCATTGCAAGGAAAACAGATGGAAGAAGCAGTGAGGAGGCGGAAGAAGTAGGTAAACCTTGGAAACCCGAAAATAGTTTGGGACACTGCCGGAAGAAGACAGTGGCAGAGGCGGGTAAAAGGATGGACGATAACAGAGATTAAACTAGAGGGACATTGGAACGGCTGAATCCTAAACCAACCCGTAAAAGGATGGTAGAGGTGATAGAAATGCAGAAAGAACGAAGGGAAGAAATAAAACAGGAAAGTAGACGGGAAATGGCTGAACTTAGAAGAGAAATGGAGGAATGGAAGAAAATTAGGAAAAACTTAGAGAAGTGGATGCAGAACCTCGAGCAAAAACTTAGAAGCAGAGAGAACCTAAGGAAAGATTAGATGAGTCAGAGAGTAGGTTGAAAAGAATGCAAAGAAATGCCATCCAGAAATTTGAGCAGAGAAGGATGAGAAATGAAGATGCTGATAGGGTAAGGTTAAGAAAAACATAAAGAAGAATTGAAAGGCATAGAAGAAAGTGAAGAAAGAATATAGTGATGAAAGGTCTAAGGCTGGAGACGAAAGAGCTGGAAGAAGGGATAAAAGGAGTTTTAGAAAGTATGGATGCGAAGATAAAGATAAAGGAGTCCGAAAAAGGGGTAACAAAAGGAGGGAGGGGGGTGACCTCAGTAACGAGTAGACATGGTAAAAGAGAAATATGCAGTATAAGTCAAGAAGAATAGCGGGAGGGGGGAGGAAGAAAGAAAGGGAACGTGGGTTAAGTATGCGAAAATTAACATACAAGACATATGGGGGGATCGAGATAAAGAGCAAGAAGAGTTAGTAAAAAGAGCGGTGTCAGGGGACTGGGAGAGGAAGTAAGGGGAAAAAAGGCAATAAGTTGTAGGAAACAAAAAGAAAACGGAGAGAAAGGAGTAAGTGGATGAAGAATATGCTACAGGAATGTAGCAGCATTAAAAAGAAATGAAAGAAAATTTTTGAGAAATTCGGAACAGTGGGACGTGGTAGTCATGATGGAATGAAATGATTATTAGTAGAAGAGATTAAGATGGGGAAAGAGGGATAGGAGAAAGTGTGAGCATGTGAAAATGGTGATATGTAAAAAAAATATAAGGAAATAAAACAATTAATAGAATATAATAAAGAGAAGATTACATTAAAAATAGGAGGAAATTTTATGCAGGGTCAGGAGATTAAATGGGAAGGGAATTGGAAGGAGAGAGAAGGAGGAAATTCTGAAGACAAGATACAGAATAGGGAGGGGAAGAAATTGCTGAAATGCTTGAAGGAGATAGGATTATTCATCTTAAACATAAATATAGAGGGGGAGAAGTAAGGTGAATACACACGTTCAGGTGTTGGAAAGGAAGTGGTCATTGACTATGTAACAGTGGACGGAGAAGTAACAGAGAAAGTCAAGAAACTTGAGGTAGAAGAATTTCTAGATTCTGATCACACTCCAATAATACTGACATCAGGGGGTGAGAAAGGTACTGAAGACAAGGGTGGAAAAAAATTGAAGCTAAAAATAACAGATAGAGGGGATTGGTAAGTGGAACGGAAAGAGTAATTTAGGGACCGCTAAATAATGCAAAAATAGGACAAGGAAATGCAGATGAAGAGATAGAAATATTGTAAAAAGAAATAGAAAGGATACAAGGGGAAACTTCGAAAAAACAAGGTAGTGAGGGAGGGGTTTGAAATCGATAGGATAAGGAATGTGAAGAGGAAGAGTTAGAAGTAGGAAAGGACCCAAGAAGATTGAGAAGAAGGAAAAGTAGTGAAGATGAGTGCAGAAGAAAAAATAAAAGGTTTGAAGAAGAGGCTGAGAGGGCTCGTACAGAAAAAGATATATAATGTAATGGAGAAAGTGTTTTGTGGATCTGCTAGAAGGAGAAGAGAATAATCAATGTTAAAGGAATCATTGAAGGGGAGAAAGCTCCTGGTTTATATAAAATTCCAATTGAAGTCTGGAAATATAGGGAAAAGCAACTAAAGGAATGGGCATGGATAATTTGCAAATGGGCATGGAAAGGAAAGGGGTGATCAGAGTTATGAAAAGAAGGATAATATTACCGATATTGAAAAATGGAAAAAAGAGGAGATTGAAAGTTATAGGGGAGTGACTCTAATACCAACATTGTAAGAGTCATATGTTGCGGTTGCATGTACATTTTGAATTGTGTAATAGATAGAACGATTACAAAGGAGAAAGGACGAAAGGTAGCTATGATCGTGGATTTAAAGGACGCGTTCTATTCTCTGGACTGAGAGGAGATAGAAAAAGTTATGGTAAAGAAAGTATAAGGAATGGAGAGAGTTTCAGAAATCCTTCGGGAGACAAAAAGTGGAATACGGGTTGAGTAGGAGATAGTTTCTGGTTGGTGAGAAGAGTGAGACAGGGATGTCCTGTGAGTCACTTTTATTCAATATGTCAACCTCAGACTTGAAAGTAGAAATGAAGAGAAAAGAGTGTAGGAGTGTTAGAATGAGAAAAGAGAAGATATATACACTGGCAAACGCGCATGATATAGTAATAATGGCAGAGGATGAAGAGGGAATGGAGGGTCTAATTACAAGGCTGGAGAAATACTTAGATTGGAAGAAATTGAATATTAATGAAGGAAAGATGAAGATAATGAGGGTAAGAAAAGGAGGAAAAGAAAAAATGTATGGACTGGGTAATAGATGGGAGGAAACCTTGAAGAAGAAGAAGAGGAAAAAGATAAGGAAAGACAATAATTAGAAAGATGGGAAAAAATTGAGGAGTCGAAAAGTGATAAATGGTATAAGGTAAAAAAAAGGAAGAACTACAAAAGTATTTGGAGAAGGGGTGAGACGAAAAAAGATGGACAAGAATAACCAGATCTAGTTTGGGGAACGAGGTCAGAAAAGCGATATATTGGGAAGAAAAGGAGAAAAGGAAGTGCAGAATATGTGAATGGTAACAAGAAATATGGGCGCATGTATTGGAAAGATGTATAAGAGAAATGGGAGATAAAGGAAGCTGGCCAGACAATGCATTAAGGATTTTAGGGAGGAAAGGACAGAGGGAGGAGTGAATGAAAGAATTAGAGAGGGATATAGGAGAGATTTAAATAGTTTTCCAGAAGAGGTCAGTGTTTACTGGAGATAATCGAAAAAAAAACCTTCAATTTCCACGCCTCGCCCTATACCTACCGTGTATAAAGTACAGACTTTGATTACCAATATCTTGAAAACTAGACGGTTAATCGATCTGAAACTTTCCACAGATTTTGATTTATTTATAAACTTATAAAGTCCTCAAAGTTTCAAAAAGATGGCATGGATTTTGATTTGTGACAAAACCACCTTGAATTCAAACTTAAAATTTCTTTTTTCCAACTCATAACAGACCCTCCCCCCTTCTCCTCCGCCGCTCTATCTGCTCCCGTCGAATGGGCGCCACTGATCTTTATATACAAAATTATTATAAATATCATAAATCGTATTCTATGGTAGATGGATGGATTATTTGAGACATTTGTTGACAAAGTTCTTGACTTCAAAAGACTCAATTGTGAAGAAACGATACCAGTCCCGGAATTAAATGCAGTCCAATCTCTCTGCAAATTACTGGAAGTTTTGGCTACAACTAAAAATGGAGTTGAACTTTGCAATGATCGTGAAGAATTTAGTGCGATTTGTAAAATGTGGTTTTTATTCTGGTAAGAAAAAAAATTATTAGAAAATCAATGAGTATATATTATTAATTACTAAAAAAATAGCATGCTATGCGCCCTCATAATCTGCTTATCATTTCAATTGCCTGAATATCAAATTGAGACATATGCTCAAATTTAGAAGAGCTATAAAACATTATAATATTATCAGGTATAAGAATTAATTCTAAAATAGCTACTTCGGCTTTCATATAATTCGAATTTCGAAAATTTTGGAAATAGGTCTATCTTGAAGATTTGAGATGGCAGATTCTTTCTTTCTTTGGAGTTGAAATTGGAGATGCATTCATTCGGAATGTTTCCATTTTTGGATAGTGTAATTTTTAAAGTTTTTTGGAATGTGTGGTTTATTTTGAAGATTTTCAACGATGAAATTCTCCAATTTCGAATATTTGCACTTGAAGTCGTCGGTTTTAGATGTGTATAACAGGGGATGATGCAATTACGAATGGTTTTTTGGCATACGATTTTGAACTTCAATTCTGGAGATTTTAAATTATGCAATTCACTAACTCTATATTTGATGATTCGTTAATCTGGAATGTATCAAATAATGCAATTTGAAAGGATTTTTTGCGAATGTTCTATTCTGATGATTTGAAATTGAAAATATTTATGTTTTCAAGATCTATAATTTAAATTCATTTAATTTTATATACTAGGAATCTTAAATTCTGTATTTTGCATGATTTAGGATAAAATATGCCATAATTCGAAATGTTTACATTTATCAAATGATGTAGTATCAAATACTTTTCGTATAAAAATTAAATATAAAAGATATGACATAAAAACATTTACATTTCCGAGATTTTGCACTGAAATTTTTATGAGTTTTACAGATATACCATTCAAGACTATAAATTTGAATATGTAAAATATAAAATGATACAGATATGAATACTTCACTATGGTATGGTTCAATTTTTAAGACTTGAAGTAGAAAATCATTATATTTTGGAGATTCAAAACCAACAACAATTCGAGATTCGCAATTGAATAATCTTCAGTTTTTGAGATTTGAAATCGATGATTCAATTAGTTGGTACGTTTACAACCTAAAATGGTGTAACTACAAATGCTTTGTATGGATATTCTAATCTTAAAGACTTTAAATTTATTCAATTTAATAGATTTTCAATAATATTGAACACTTGAATGTATTATGCTTTCTGAGTATAGTTCAATTCCGTAGATTCGAAATTAATATTTTTCTGAGTTTTTCCGATATGCGATTGAAGTATCTTCAAATTTAGGATTTAAAATTTAAGATCAACTGATTTGTATATTTATAGTTGGAAATAATATATTTTCGAATGCTTTCCCTGAATAACTTTAATTTTAGAGATAGTTTATTGAAAACCATTGTATTTCGAAGTTCTAAAATTGGGACTTATTCAAAAGACTGGCATATTGACATTATGAGCTGAATCAATAAATTCGAAGATTATTATTATTAATTAGTCGAAATTTCGAATATTTTTTGGAATAAAACATTTCAAAAAAATATATTTCCTAGCATGATATGGTCACTTTGTGCATCAGTAAATGAAGAAGGTCGTCAGAAAATGGATAATTTCATCAGAGAGATGGAAGGCACTTTCCCGATCAGAGACACAGTTTATGAGTATTACGTAGATGTCCGCCAGAGAAATTTTGTTGCTTGGGAAGAAAAATTATCCGCTTCTTGGAAATACA
Source organism: Neuroterus valhalla (assembly GCA_011762715.2). Lineage (NCBI taxonomy): Eukaryota > Metazoa > Arthropoda > Insecta > Hymenoptera > Cynipidae > Neuroterus > Neuroterus valhalla. The sequence continues at coordinate 6,810 of WSXT02021659.1, read as the reverse complement.
CCACAGGGTAAATCATATATTAAAAATCAATCATTTCTAATTTATTTAATGATTTCAAAATAAGAGTTCTTTGAAATATTATTTTTTCCAGAATCCCGTTCCATAAAATAATCGTTCCGACAGTCGATACTGTAAGGTATGAGTATCTGGTCAGTGTTTTAATGAGCCATGAATTTCCAGTACTTTTGGTTGGTCCAGTTGGAACTGGCAAAACGTCGACAGCCCAATCCGTTTTCGATTCTTTAGATCGTTCGAAATATAGTCTTTTGGTTATGAACATGTCTGCCCAAACAACTTCTAATAATGTCCAGGTGCGAATTTCTAAAAAATGACCATCTCATACCAGCTGTTGTACCTTGACTCCAAGAGTTTTTTTTATTTTTTCCTTATTGCCTTGCCTTCACCTCTCCATCTATTTTCCGATATCTTCCATGCAGACTCTTCACTCGCTTTTCCTTCTTTCATCCTCAGATTTACACTCCCTAATTTAGCACTAAACACATCAGCATATTGAACATTGACCTTCTCTTCTTTATACCCCACAATTGTCTCATTACTCTACTCACACATTCCAAGCTCTTTCTCACTAGCAGATCAGTTCCTCCTTATGCTCCAAATCAAAAACCTAGGTAGCCAAACTCTTCCACTAACTCCGCTTCCTCTTCATTATTCCTTCATCCATTCTCTACTCCACGCTTCATTTTTCTGAAAGAAATCATCTTAGCCGAAGTCACATTCACCGTTAAATTTTTTCCTCTCACGAATTTTGCGAACATCACCACAAGACTCATCCCTCTCTGATATTCCGCTACCAGAACTACATCGTCGACGTATTCTAGTGGATAAAGTTTGGTTATTCCCAATTCTGTTCTCCCTCTGTCCTTCTTCTCCATTCTCTTCCACTAGTCTGTCAACAGGTTCTCATCCTTGTCTAGGTTCTCATCCTGTCCAGAATTCTGGACATCCTTCTTGTTCTTTTATCTTTACCCTGATTTAAGCCTTCATGAACATCTCTTTTATCCTTTCTATCAACCCGTCATCAACTCTCTCTTTCTTGAATTCCATACCACCCTTTTGTTGACGGAAAGAAATCTTCCGAGTTTTTCCAGCCTTGTGACCAATCTATCCTCCAAACTTTTCACCTCCTTGTTTTCTATGTTTTCCTCGAATCTTTTAAACTTTTCTCCTCTTAGCTGCCCATTCTTACTTCCCTCCATACCTCTCTTTCCCTCTCCACAATAAGGCGTGTTGGGCATCCACATCTCCAAGTCGCTATCACCTGGAAGTGCTTGGAGCCTATCTTATTGCCCACTTGTATTCTCACCATTAGTTTTCTTATTCTCTTTTCTGCCAGAATGTAATAGATTATGTTGTATTCTTTTCCCGTGAGCGGCATTTCTCTCTCCTTTCCCTACTGAGTATTGCTATAACAAATGAACGAACCTTCCTCTGCTAATAGATTCATAGATATTTCACCCTCCAGATCCACTGTCAAGTGTTTCGACACTCTCATAATCTCGCTCCCTTCATCTTATATTTTGGCCCCCTCGCCATACTTTCTAGTCTAGCCATAGAAATCTTCCCTATCAACATCAACTCCTTATTTCTTTCATCCAGTCAGTCCTTTCTATTTTCCATCCTTCCTCTTCATTTCTTCTACTGTAGACCTTAAATATAGCCACCTTCTACCTCCCAACCTCTACTCTTCTAACCATTCCCCTTCAATACTTTTTTCTCTCCTGCCTGGTCTCTCGTCGTCTGTCACAATACCGCCCATCCTCCTACATATTCTTATTCTCTATTCTGCTAGAATGTAATGTATTATGTTGTATTCTTTTCCTGTGAGCGTCATTTTTGTTTCCTTTTACCCACTGAGTATTGCTATAAAAAAATTAACTAACCTCCCTCTGCTAATAGAGTCATAGATTTTTTGCCCTCCAGATCCACTGCCAAGTGCTTCGACTTTCTCATACTCTCGCTCTCTTCATTTCATATTTTGGCCCTCTCGCCCAACTTTCTGGTCTAGCCATCGAAATCTTCCCCTATCAACATCAACTCCTTATTTCTTCCCTCCAGTGATTCCTTTCCGCTTTCGAACCTTCCTCTTCCTTTCTTCTACTGTAGACGTTGAAGATAGCCACCTTTCACCTCTTAACCTCTACTCTTCTAACCATTCCCCTTCAATACTTTTTTCTCTCCTGTCTGGTCTCTCGTCGTCGACCACCATACCGCCCATCCTCCTACACATTCTTATTCTCTTTTCTGCCAGAATGTGAAATGTTATGTTGTCTTCTTTTCCTGTGAGCGTCATTTCTCTTTCCTTTCCTACTGAGTAGTGCTGTAACAGATGAACTCACCTTCCTCTGCTAATAGATTCATAGATATTTTCCCCTCCAGATCCACTGCCAAGTGCTTTGACTTTCTCAATATCTCGCTCCCTTCATCTCATATTTTGGCCCCCTCGCCCAACTTCCTTGTCTAGCCATCGATATCTTCCCCCATCAACATCAACTCCTTATTTCTTTCCTCCAGTCAGTCCTTTCCATTTTCCATCCTTCCTGTTCCTTTCTTCTACTGTAGACCTTAAATATAGCCACCTCCAACCTCCCAACCTCTACTTTTCTAACCATTCTCCTTCAATACTTTTTTCTCTCCTGCCTAGTCTCTCGTCGTCTGTCACAATACCGCCCATCCTCCTACGCATTCTTATCCTCTTCTCTGCCAGAATGTAATATATTATGTTGTATTTTTTTCCTGTGATCGTCATTTTTTTTCCTTTCTCCACTGAGTATTGCTATAACAAATGAACTAACCTCCCTCTGTTAATAGATTCATAAATATTTTACCCTCCAGATCCAATGACAAGTGCTTCGACTTTCTCATAATCTCGCTCCCTTCATCTCATATTTTGGCCCCTCGCCCAACTTTCTGGTCTAGCCATCAAAATCTTCCCCTATCAACATAAACTCCTTATTTATTTGCCCCAGTCAGTCCTTTCCATTTTCCATCCTTCCTCTTTTTTCTTATCCTGTAGACCTTAAAGATAACCACCTTCTACTTCCCAACCTCTACTCTTCTAACCATTCTCCTTAATACTTTTTTTCTCTACTGCCTGGTCTCGTCGTCTGCCACCATACCACCATCCTCCTACACATTACGTGTTCTTTTTGGATTCTTGCATCGTATATACTTACCCCTTCGGCAACACTCGTTTCAAGCCCTCCCAATATCTTTTATCCGTCCGCGTCTCACTCATCATAACCCTGACCCATGTTCTCACCACAAATCAACACGTTCTCTTCCTGTTTTTTAACCCTTACACACTTCAGAAGTTTGTACCAACTCCTCTCTTATTGTACTCGACCTTCCCTATCCTCAATTCCGATTTCTCTTCTCCAACTCATACCTTGCCGTATTCCTCCTTTTACCCACTTTACGAACCTTTTCTGTCATCTTCTCACTGCTCTCAGCTCTTTTATCTCTTCGTTCTAGATCCATAGTCCTGTTCCTCCTACCTATCTATGCTCTGTGGTCGATCACCTGCTTCCCCGTTTTTCCCTCCATATCAAATCCTCTTCGATTCTTTCGCTCCTCCCTTTCAGTGCTCCTTTCAACCCCATAATTCCTTTCTCTTCTTTTCCTCGCTTGCTACTTTCACTGTAAGCACACTCAATGTTCCTTCTGCCCCCCCCCCCCCTCATAGAACCTTAACTGCAACTACGGTTGCCTTTCCGCCTATCTCATCCATCCGGTTCTCTGTTTCTTTCTTTCTCAACTTATTTTCTATTTGCAGTTCTTTAATAGGTACATCTTTCTTTCTTCTCTCTTCATCCATCCCTTCAAACTTTACTTCGATTTTGTTCAGACGTGCGCGCATTCTCTTATTTTCTATGTGAATGTACGTGTCGGTTCCCTCCGCTACTCCTCCTAATGTTTTCTCCTTCTCACTCTTGATCTTCTGCCCTCTATACTATCCAGTTCCTCCCATGCCTTCTCTTTTTCGGCCTTCCGCGTCTCCTCCAGGCTACTTTCTGCACGTTTTTTCAATTACATACTTCTATTACTTCTTTCCCCTCCTTCTTTACTCTTTCTTTTTCCTTCTGCGACTATCTGCTCCCTGTCATGTGCAAGTGTGAATTTTGGAAATATATTCAAAATCGAATGAATAATTCTGTTTCTTCAGTTATTGTCTGTTGAAATGTTCGAATCATTTTTCACGGTTTTCAATAATTTCTTGCTAAAATAATATATCCTTCACCTGAATATGTAGGATTCTATTGAGAGCAGAGTAGAAAAACGAACTAAAGGAGTCTACGTCCCGATTGGAGGAAAGACTATGATTACTTTCATGGATGATTTGAACATGCCAATGAAGGAAACTTATGGGGCTCAACCACCCCTAGAATTAATACGTCAGTGGATTGGTTACGGATTTTGGTACGAGCTTTCAGTTTTTATTATCAATCCTTTTCGCAGATTGTACAATAAATGATTTAAAACTTTTGATCATTAAAAAAGGTATGATCGACATAACCAAACACGCAAATACGTTCAAAAAATGCAATTGATTGCTGCTATGGGTCCTCCAGGAGGAGGAAGAAACAATATTACAGAAAGACTTCTAACTAGATTCAATGTAATTAATATGACTTTTCCCGTTGAAAAACAAATAATAAGAATTTATGGTACGATGCTGAATCAACAGTTGTTTGACTTCCACCCTGAAATCAAAAGAATATGTAAGATTTTTTTCTAAGCAAAGATAAAAAAATTAAGGTTTGGATTCTAGGAATATTTATATTCAACTTCCATAAGGAAATGTTTATCTAATAATAGGAGATTTTTTTTCTAACCGAAACAGGAGAATTCTTTTTTAAAAAATTATTTTTCTTTAGCGAATGATATAACACTGGCAACAGTAGGAATGTATAATCGAGTAATTGTCAAAATGCTGCCAACTCCTGCCAAAATACATTACTTATTCAATTTGAGGGACATCTCAAAGGTAACTTCGAATTAGTATCTTAAGGAAAAGATTTCATTTATTTCTCAAAAATACTTTTTCGGTTCAATAAATGAGTCTTTTTCTATCAACTACCACTTTTAAGATGTTCCAAGGATTGCTGAGAAGCCATAAAGATTATCAGTACTCGAGCCCAACATTTTTGAGACTCTGGATTCACGAAGCTTTTAGAGTATTCAGTGATCGACTTACAGACGAAAAGTAAGTTTCATGGGAATATTTTTCGGCTTTTACTTTGCCACTTTATTAATCATAAAAATATTATTTTATTTCTAGAACTATCTTTCTTGAATACTGTAGTCTTTCTTCATCATAAAAATAATGGGTCCTCCTCACCAAGTTTACGAGAGTAAACCTTGATTGCCAATAAGAAATCATCATATAAACTACACTGGAAAAAAGTTTTTTTTGCCTCTCAAACATAAAAAATTCGCGTTTTTAGTTCGTGTTGCGACTGTAAAAATAGCTCTTTTTGAAGCACAGTTGTGTGTGTGTGTGTGTGTGTGATAAATGACATTCCTTTCTTTCGTTTTTATTCATATATATAAATGTCAGTTATGTAATTACATTCACGTGACTAAAAAACGGTCATTTTCAATATTTTCGAGGCAAAAAATATCGTGTGCGGCTCAGCCTCAAAACAGCCGATTTTGATGAGTCTGTTGCCGGCCTCGCTTAGCTCGGCCGGCAAACTTCGCTCTCATCAAAATCGACTATTTTGAGGCCTAGCCACTCAATGTACTTACTATTTTCCACCTATGGTTCCTTCACAGCAAAATACAAAAATAAAAATAAGGCTGACTTAACCTCACTTGGTTCACACAGATCCAAGTGATAATTATTTCATATTATTATCGACCTTTTCTATTATGACTAATACATCAAAAATTGAATTGATAATTAAGTTTTTAGAAAATTCAACTTTCAGTAACTTTTAACGGCTGATTTATTGTTTTATTTTATTACAATAAATTTACATGACATTGAATAACCCATTGAAAACTTGCAAATTCTTGCTAGTTTTAATGTTTCGATAAACGAAATCGCGATGACGACAATTTATTTATATATCTATAATATAAGTAAGAAAATAATATTTTATTTTCAATATGCATTCCAAGCTCTGCAATATCCCAAAGTTTCTTTGGATAAGGATTCAGTTACAATTCCATTTTAAATTTCATTTATTGAAGCTATAAATTTAGAAAATAAATATCAATTCAACATTCGTATTCAATTTGATTGAACAATTGCTTGATGCAAGCACTATTTAATATACATAAATACATTATTATTTGAAGAAAAAAAAGAAATAACAAAAACAGGTTGAAGGATAGGAAAGTATGATACATTATTGAAAAAAAATTACCTGAAAAAACTTGCTGCAGAAACGGTGAATCCCATTCGTGCAACCACATAACTACATCTAAAAACTATTGTATAACCGTACAATTGTTTGATTAATTATTTAGAAGACTTTTCAATGGTGTCCAAAAACACGCCATCACTATGGAATTGGAGGGAAATTAGACAATTCGTGGCGCCACCGTTGCGGTTGCTATAGTAACGACACATTAGGCTTTAGCTTTGGAAAAAACTCCGATATTCTCAGGAGAAAAATATCAGGTTTTTAATATCCAGAAACTCATACGGGATATTGAATCACTCGGATAAAAATATTTTGTATTCTTGGTGGGAAACAACTTTTTTTCAGTGTATGTTCAATTAATGGAGGATGAAGAAGAAATGTACATTTCCCTTTTATTACTAACCATGCATATAATATT
>WSXT02021649.1:0-14121 GCA_011762715.2 Neuroterus valhalla | reverse complement strand
CAATACGTATATATATATACTATATATACGTATTAGACATTTATACATATATTACGTATAAAACTGCCTAAACAAGTCATCAATCTAATGACTCAAAGACCTAGTATCGATTGGGTAAGTAATTTAATTGAGTAATTTAATGCGGAATCGTCCAGTTGGCATTGCCATAATTTATTCTATTTGCAAAATAAATTCATATAAACCTAATTACATTCTCATGAGAGAAGGTATTTGATTTCTTATATTAAAATATACCATTGACATTTGTAATGAATATTGGAATAAAACTATGTTACAAAAACTTTTTTATTTGATTTATTAATTAATTATTATTCATTCAATTATTACTTTTTTTATTATTATTTGTCAATATTATTATTTGATTGATTTATTCTATTTGCAAAATGAATTCATATAACCAAGATAATTTCTCAGATTAAAATATACTACTGAAATGTTACAAAAGACTATGTTACAAAAACATTTCAATTTCATGTTAATGTTTTTTGTATATTTTTTTATATAAAAAATAGAAATACTATAGAAGTTTCCTCCGGGGAACCCAATTTTCAGATTTAATAGGAGTTGGAGAAAACTCACATTGCCTATTTCTTTAAAAAAAAATTATTTTGGGATTCCAGAGAATTATGGATGATTGTGAATTATTCATGTCTGCGAAAACGAAACCAAGCTGAGTTGCGAAATCCAAACATTCTTTTTTACTTTTTGGGGAAAAAACGTTATAACGTGATAACCCTCGGTAGTCACTTAGAGAAACAGCGTTTGCTTCGGAACGCGAGTTACCCCCTCCACCGGAGATTCTGGACCTTTGTGAGATTCTACTGTACATAGAAATGTTTTAAAATTCTGAATTTTTTTTGAAATTGATGTTTCAGTTTTTATTCTAGAAATGAAATTTTTTTAGAGAAAGGTATCGTTTCTATAGGATTGTAAATGAGTAGTATATTATTTTTCAGATTTTGTGTACTTATTCTCACAGTTTGAAAACATGAATTTTGATGGCGATGCAGTAACTTGTTTCTTTGAGAGAATACACGAAACTAAAATGCCCTTGTGGTAGTTTTCTGGAGCATGTACATTAACATTCGATTTTCATCTTTAAATTATTTGGGATATTCTAATCTTGGGGATGCTGAGTTGCGTGGGTTGAGCATGGAAAATGTTTTGATAAGAGCAACCGATGAGGAGTAACTTCATTTGGAGAAGTATTCTCTCAGTTGATAACTTTTGAAGTAGCAATCTTCAATCCCTGGAACAAGACAAAGTGTCTCAACACTCAAGACAAGTTTGTTGGAGATTTGAGCATCTTTGACTTTCCTTTGCTTATTTTGTGTGCCAAGTCTGTTTTCTATTGACTGACAAACAACTATGCCTTAAGATTCAAGACATTTTGTGTAGTTCCACTACGCTGCAATATCAAAGCATTAATAATCCCGTACTCCATTAGATCCAACTAATGTTTCCGTAGCTCAAGAAACTAAAGTTTCGGAAACAAGAGATATTGTAAGATGCTCTCGCATTTTCTCGCCTTATTTCAATTCTGAGTGGCACTCACTGAATTAGTTTTCAAGAAATTGAATAGAAAAGAATGATAAGATGGATGTACTGTTACAACCAAGGAGTCGTACTCTCCTATTCTGTGTTGTCCAATTTCTCTTGCCTTTACTGTCAAGTTGTAAGTATGGTAAGCATTTATAATGTTTAGCGCATTTTAATATATAAAATGAGAGTAGATAAAAAGTTAAGGTTTGAGTTATTCTTAACTTTTCAATAATAATTCCAATTTTTTACTTTAATATAACTTGCAGGGTATTAAAACCTAAAATCAATGAATTTGAAAGATGTGAAAATCCGGGATTTAGATTCTTCCAATAATGAAGTAAAGTTAAAAAACATAAAAGTCTATAGCTGAGAACTTTCAGTAGAAAATCTTGTAGATTTAAGAACTTTCAATTCATAAAAAACTCCCCATCTCAAGAGCCGGGATTTTTTCCTTCTTAAGTTCGCTACGAATTGAACTTTCCAACATTGAAACTCTTTAAGGTTGGAATCACTTTGATACCATCTAGTTTCGAAATCAAATGCTTGAGTAACATTTTTTAATATAATTTAATTTGAAGAAGAATTCAATTTGAAATTTAAATATTCAAAAACTTTGGAACTAAACTCTATCATATGAGAATATTTTTGTTGTTTTCGTTTAGATATAGCTACTCCTAAAGCCTTTTACTTAAAAATGCTGAATTACTAATTCATTGGATGCTTTCATATTCGAAAAAAATTTTAATTCCAGTACATTCATAATGCAAAGGTATTCCATATAGTCTAATTCGATCTGCTGCATTTAGAAATTGATAATTTCTCATGACTTACAATTAAATTTATTCGAAGACTACGTATTCGGATGAAAGATTTGGATTTCAAATTGTTATTAGATATTTTCAAATCAAAACTATAAAGTTAGTTCCTCCAGAATTTGAAGCAGATACGTTATGAACGCTATCAAATTCAAATTTCAAAATGTAAAATATCTTTGAATGACACACGCGATGATTTTCTGAAAAATCATTGGATTTTTCAAAACAATTCAAAACAATCCAAAACATTTCAATGATATACAATTGCATAAAAGAGCATCAATATAAACTCATAGCGATAGAAGAGAGATTGAAAAAATTAGAAGCAAGGGCTGAACAGAAAGATAGGATGAGAAGATAGAAAGAGGAGAAGCAAGGACGTTGTGATCAAGGGCATGGAGACTATAAGAAGGAGTGTCAACGATATGCGCCGGCGGTACCAAAATATGTACGGCAATTTCGTCAAGGTTTTCGGCCGTGCAGTGGCGCCGCGGTCGGTAGTGTCTGGTTTTGCTATGTTCCTTTGCCGCGAGGAGGAAGGGGGCGGCCGTCTTGGTTCAGAAACCTTGACGAAATTTCCGAACGATCCTTATACATTACGTTGACACTCCTTCTTCTAGTCTTCATGATCAAGGGGATGGAAATAATAAGCGGAACATGAGAGGAAGAGGTGAGGAAAGTGATAAGGGACATTGGGACAAAAGTAAAGGTAGAAACAGTAAGGAGAATGGGGAGGATTGAGGAAGGGAGGAGAGGCATGTGTTTGGTGACGCTAGGGAGTGAGGAGGACAGATTCGAAATAATGGGGAAGAAGAGAATGTTGCAAGGAAAACAGAGAGAGTCGAAGAAGATATGACGCGGCAGGAGAGGAGAAGAAAATGGATAATAGGACAGAGTGTATGGGAAGAAAGAAGGAAAGGTAGCAAGGTAATAATAGGAAGGGATAGGATATGGGTAAACGGAGAGATGAGAATCTGGGATGAAGAAAGAGAAGATTTGAAAGTCTGTCAAACTAGGAAAGAAAGGAAAACGGGCGGAGAACGGCAAGGTGAGAGTCAAGGAAACGCGTCGGGGTTTACAGAAGGCAAACAAACATAGGAAAGAGGACGAGAGAAGAGGGGGAAGTGAAAGTGGCATTCTGGAATGTGTCGGGATAAGAAAATAAGGACTCAAGTTTTTATGAGGAATTGAAAAAATGGAACGTAGTAATGATGAGTGAGACATGGGTGGAGGAGAAAGACTGGAAAGGGATAGAAAAAAGTTACCAAGAGGATATGCTTGCAAGATGCAAGAAGCAAGAAAGGAGCATGAGAAAGGGAGAGAGATGGGCGGCATGAAATCAGGGGGGAGAAAGGGTCTTGGGGTAGAACAGGGATCTGAGGATGATTGCGAAGCAAAGGACAGAGTAATGATGAGAAGAATCGAAGTGGGGTGAAAAGGGGTAACGGTATTCTGCGTTTACAGGGAAAGAGGAGAAGAGGAGGGGTAGAAAGTTATAAGGAGGTGGATTGAGGAAAAAGGAGAGGGGCTAGTATTGATTGGAGGCAATCTTAATGCATAGACTGGAGATCAGGGAGGAGAGGTATGGGATGAAGAGGAGGAGGCGTTCATAAGGAAATCGAAACATTGAGGAACAGATCGAGAGGGTAGGATACTTCTGAACTTGATAGGAAAAGCAGGGCTGTTCATCTGCAATGGAGATACAAAAGGGGACGAGGATGGTGAAATAACATTCACAGGGATGGGGAAAACGTAATAGACTACATTCTAGCAGAACAAAGAGTAAGAAAGCTAATGGTGGGAATGGAAGTGAATAATAAGATAGGCTCTGAGCACTCCCCGGTAATAGTAAAACTGAAGGGAGGAGGTCATGAACATTCTAGAGGTGATAAGGGAAGAGAAGAGATAAGAAAGGAAAACATGGGGCGCTGGGGGAGAAAAAATTAGAAAAATTCAGAGAAACAATGGAGAATGAGGATCTAAAAGGTATAGAAGAGGAAGGGGTAGACGATATTATAGAAAGAATGAAGGGAGTGATTGATAGGGTAAAAGGCGGTAAGACCAAAAGGGAAGGAGGACATAGGAAGAAAAGGGTGCTTGGATGAGGAATGTAAAAAAGGTAAAGATGGAATAAAGGAGAGTGTACGAGAATGAAGAAGTGAAGAGATCAGCAAAAAAGAGTGCAATAGGAAAAACGAGTATATGAGGGAATGTTGAACGAGAAAAGGCGGAAGGAGAAAGTAGGATATAAGGAATAGGTAGAGGAAGCAGTGAAGGAAGGAAGCGTATGGGAGGTAATAAATAGAGGAAGAGGATGGAGAAAGCGAGTGAATGAGGATATAAAAATGAGTGAATGGACAAAGTACTTCAAAGGAAACCATCATTAAAATCAGTTTTTTTACTGACATAGAGTAGCGTATACCCTCATGTATTATTATTTATAATTTTTTCTCGTAATGGAAACTAGCGTATACAAAATAAATTGAGAATTTAAACAATGAAAATTTGGAACACTTTTAATTTACTGTTGGCATTAGGTCCAATACGAAGAAAATCCAATTTGGCGATTGAACAAGTTTAAATGCAGTTTCACATCGGAGAGCACGTAAATTTGTTTTCCGGGTGTATGGTTAAGGCCTGAGAGAGCATCATTTCCTCTGTCCTGTTTCCGATTCCCCGGGGGGCTGTTGTTGCCATTCAAGCCATAAATAATCAATACTTTTTGAATTTTGCTAGATCGAAATACGGTTAAGCGTATCCAGGAAAAGAAAATCAGATAAGGTCCAAATGCATCGGATTGCATGCACGGTATACCAGGACTTCGCCATTTGCACAAAAATATACAGTCAATGTTGAGCTTGTTTGCAATTATAAATGACTAGCATAATTATTTTTTCTATAAAATCGATACAATAAAGTATAAACGGTATTTAAAAAGAAGAATTGTGATTTATGAATAGAATTTATTTTTGTATATTGATGTCAAAATAGAGTAGTCAATCACATCGAATAGACTGTAAATGTAACAAATGCTGCCTTTATAAACGATTGAATAGGAAGCCATGAAGGAACGGGTTGAAATAGGGTTTAATATTTTTGAAATGTAATTTCACTGCAAGATCTAATTTTATGGCTTTTCGAGAGCAGCTTTAAATTTCTCTCAAGAGGAAAGGAGAACTTTCTGTATCCGATACTCACCAAGGTGTATTACACGTATGAGTTAGGGTTAGATACCTCGCCCCTAACTCGTACAGCATCCGCAGCACGGCGAGACTCGCTCCGACCGCATGGCCCCCTTCTACTCCTATGAGGCTTGCTAATCTACCTTCTTTATGTGCTTTTTCTATCCCTGCAATTGAAATTGATAATTTTTTATTAGTTTATTATTAAAAATTAAAATAAGATATATGAAAAAGAGGAAGAGTATTGTCATAGGAGAGCGATCGTAAAATTGCACAATTAAAAAGTAACACTTTGTTCAATTCTCACAGTGTTTAGTTTGAAAGTGTGAAATTTTCTTATGATCTCGTCGAAAACTACGGACTTGGAATGCTTCAGTTTCTACAAAAATTTACATGTGTGCCTTATTCTATTTAATCTAGTTTAATCTAACACTTAAATTCTAACGCTGTCTATTCACATTTATAACAAATATGTACGCTCTATTGGTCTCTTCCAGGGCTTCCGTTTCCTATTACCATTATTCCAATTCATTATTTTTGACTCTCTTTTATATTTTACTTTATCTCTCATACCAACATCATGGATATTACTTACTCCTCTTCCCTTGTTTCTTTCAGTTCTTCCATTCTTTTCATCTTTTCATCCACTATCCAGTATCTACATTCTCTCACTCCCTCCCTCATTCTAAATCGGATCATCGTATTCCACTTACTATCTTTCTTCATCTTTTTCGGATACTCTGGTTCCCCAACCCACTTGATCATCTCGTACCACTAACTGTACTTTGATTCCATAACTTTTCTCCACCTTTCCTCTCCATGTCTTACCATCATCTCTAATTCTATCTCCAGCCATTCAATCCACCCTTCTTGCATGCCCTGTTCTTTCCTCATTTTATGTCTCTCTGAGTCCCACCTTGAACTTCCTGAATAAACCTGTTTTCTCTCTATTCCTAATCCCCCTTAGACACGTTTGTTCAATTTTGCTCCCTTCTCCCCTATCCAACTTCTCTTCAAACTTCCACGCCCTTTTTATTTGCCTCACTATCATTTACTCTCTTCCTAGTTTCTCTCTTCACATATACCCTGGGCAGCTCCAAGTCACCCACATCACCCATATCAAAAATCTTTCGTGAAGACTTTCAACTCTCTTTTGTTCCTCCCATCCCCAAATCTCCACCCCATAGCACAGAATCGCCCAGACCAGCACATCAAACATCCATACTCTCATCCTTCAATCTTCTGTTTCCTATACCCCACACTTGGCCCAATATTTTACTGGCGCATTCTAACTTTTTCCTTACTTGTAGTTCATTGCCTTCCCTTGCCTCAAAACAGAACCCTAGGTAACAGAATTCCTCCACTATTTCCACCATCTCTTCGTTTAACTTCCATTCGTACTCCACTTTACTGTTTCTGTTCTTGAAGCACATTATCTTGGTCTCACTTACACATTGCCCTTCTTTTCATTGAGTCAAACACTGCTTTGAAATTTACGAAAAGCGCCACAGTTTCCTTCTTTTTTGGCCCAGATTCCTATTTACTAAGTAGTTTAGGACATAAATATCATCCGTTGCCCCCATTCCTCTCCTGAAGCCCGCCTGGTTGTGTGGAATACTTCCCCTTCCTTCCACCTGTCTTTTTAACCTTTTCCTTAGTACTGCTGCATATATTCTGTATCCCACCAGCATACTCTCCATATCTTTTCATCTACTTTTTTCCAACCATACTTCAGCGCTTTATTTTCCATGTCATCCTCACCAGTTGCTTTATTCCTCTTGCAAACCTTTGAAATATCTTGTCCACTCTTCCATTTTTATCTCTAAGTTAAGCCCTTTCTTTTTCCACTTTCCGTTCTTATCACCTCCCACTCTCTGCCTTCCTTCACTGCTTCCTCTACCTCTTTCATGTATCTTTTCTTCTCTGCATGCTTTCTATCGTTCAATATTTTCCCACATTCTTATTTAGTTTTATTATACTCCTTCTTGTCAATCTTTCCTCTCCTCCACTTACTTACACGTACCTTCATTCTGTCTTCACTAACCTTACACTCGCCGTCCTACCATCCTTCTTTCACGCTTCCTTCCCCTCTTTTTGTTATGACCTCTTCTCTCACCTTCCTAATCACTCCTATTATTCTTTCTAATATTCCGGCCACTCCTTCCCTCTCTGTTCCCCTCCAGTTCTGCTCCACCATATTTTCTCTGAATTCTCTCGACTTATCTTGTTCCCAGCGGCCCATATTTACCCTCCTTTCCTTCCTTTCTTCCCTCTTTCCTCTAAATAGCCTCGGACCCCTACTTCTCAACGTCGCTATTACCAGGAAGTGCTCAACGCGTGTCTCATTACCAACTTCCATTTCCATCATCAGTTTCCTTATTTTACCGTCATCCCACCATCTTTTTTTCACCCTTTCTTCCCCTCTTTTTGTTCTGACCTCTTCTCTCACCTTTCCATTCACTCCTTTTATTCTTTCTGATATTTCAGCTGCTCCTCCTCCCTCTGCTCCCTCATATTTTCTCTGAATTCTTCCAACTTATCTTCTTCCTCACGGCCCATATTTACCTTCCTTCACTTTCTTTCTTCCCTCTCCCCTCTTTCCTCTACATAGCTTCAGACCCCTACTTTTCAACGTCGCTATAACCGGAAAGTACTCAACGCATGTCTCATTACCAACTTCCATTCCCACCATCAGTTTCCCTATTTTATCGTCGTCCCACCATCCTGCTTTCACCCGCTCTTCACCTCTTTTTGTTCTGACCTCTTCTCTTACCTTTACATTCACTACTCTCATTCTTTCTGATATTTTGGCCACTCCTCCCTCCTCTGTTCCCCTCCGATTCTGCTCCCTTATATTTTCTCTGAATTCTCTCAACTTATATTCTTCCTAACGGCCCATATTTACCCTCCTTCTCTTTCTTTCTTTCCTCTTTCCTCTAAATAACCTCGGACCCCTACTTTTCAACGTCGCTATTACCAGGAAGTGCTCAACGCCTGTCTTATCACCAACTTCAATTCCAACCATCAGTTTCCTTATTTTATCTTCTGCCAAGATATCTGCCATTGCAGATAAACGATCTATTTTCCTATGCTTCGAATTCCTTATGGAAACATTCTTCTCTTCACCCCATACTTCTCCCCATGATCCTCTGTCCAAGCACACAGGCCTTCCCCAATCAAAGTCAGCCCTTCCTCTTTTTCCTCCATCCAATTTCTCGTAACCTTCTGCTCCTCCCCTTCACCCCTTCTCTTATAAATGCAAACTATCACTACCCTTACTATTCCCACTTAAATTCTTCTTACTATTATCCCATCCTTTGTTTCCCTATCCTCCCCTACTCCCTGTTTTGCCGTTAAATCCTTTCTTACCCCTGTTAACATGCCTTCCATCTCTCTCCCTTCCACTCGATCTCTTCTTGCCTCACAATTCTTCCATTCATATCCTTTTGGTAAGCTCTTTTTTGAGCTCTCTCAGTCTTTCTTCTCCGCCCAAGTTTCACTCATAATTATTACGTCCCAGTTTTTAATTTCCTCCCAGAAACATTTATCCTTATTTTTTATTCCCGACAAATTCCAGAACGCCACTTTTATGTCTCTAACCACTTTTCTCGTCCTTTTCTACATTGGTTTACGACTTTCACAAACCCCGACGCCTCCCCTTTCTTATTCCCATAATCCCTATTCTTTACCCACCCTTGGCCAAGTCTTATTTCTTATAACTCTTCGTCCCATATCATGACCTTTCCGTTTACCCAAATCCTGTTTCTCCCTGCTATTACTTTGTTGCTCTTACCTCTCTCCTACCATACTCTCTGGTGGATCTTCCATTTTCGCTTCCTTTCCTGCGGAGTCATGTCTTCTTCTATTCGTTTTTTCCTGCCATTTAACAAGTTCTTTTTACCCATTATCTCAAACCTTTCCTCCTTACTCCCTAATGTCACCAGAATCATGCCATTCCTTCCTTTCATCCACCTTCCTATTCTTCCAACCCCTTCTACCCGCACTTTTGCTCCTATGTCGTTTATAAATCTCTTGATCTCTTCCTTTCCCATCTCACTTTCGACTTTCAAGTTTTTGATCACTACGTTCTTCTTTCTTTTTCTTCTCTGCTCTCCTTATATTCTTCTCTCGACCAGCGCAATGACTGCAATTTTACTTGGCCAAATGGAAAAACTCTCGAGTTAAAATTATACAATTTCAACCTGATGTTGCCTAATTTTTTATCCATGCGAAAAGAGAACCAGCCACCAAGGAACCTTTTTAATACAGAAATTTGAATTATTTTTTTCACAAAACGACATGAGGTATTCTACACGGAAAAAATATGTTATCGAATTTTTCGTTGACTGTCAACCCCTTTTTGGATAGGATGAAAAGTTTGTGGATTTTTCATTAACTATTTATAAAATATTGTGCACTGTTCATTGCATTTTCTTGAAGCTTGCAAAACAAGTGAACAAGTCAGTCGAGGTTCAAGAAAATTTAATTAACAGTGCACGAGACTATGAAAAAAATTAATAAAAGTTTCACGAACTGTTCTGCATATCCACAAGTGGTTGCCAGTTAACGGAAATTTCGAATAACTACTTTTTCCGTGTAATACTGAACGCCTTTTTTGGCGTAAACTTTTTCAAGGTCAACAATACATTCAGAATCAAATGCGGAGAAAATGTCAGTTTTTTTTTAAGTTTTCCTCTTGAACGTCCTACGACTCATCAAGTTTTCTAGAGAAGAATTCAATACCACAAATACTTGAGAGTGGTAGTAAACCACGGACAGGCACCCACAAGAAATAAATAGGCAAGATACTTTATCCTCTAGTTTTTTATTATACTTTCTCGTATATTTTGGAAATGGATATACTTTCATAGTTTTTTCTCTTAAACCCTATTGATAAAACTCGAACAGATCAGTTTTGTAGCCTATAAAAGAAATTTATTCTCTCACTTTTATAGAGGCAGGAAATATAGGTCATCTACTTTAAGTTTAGAAACTGGAAGATGCTTTTTCAGACAATTTGAAAAGCGCTTCCAGTGCTCATAGTGGATATGATGGCAGGAAGTTTTTATGAATATTTGTCTCGAGATTCTCCCAGGATATATATTCCCATATCTTGACTTGCAATGTGTCCAAATGGAGACAGAATTGTGAAATTAAAGTTGGAGTTTTTCACATACTGTGTCGATGGAAAGTTATAATTGGAAGACTTTTTCGAACTTTTTAATAATTAAACTTTCAAATGTCATTATATTTTCAGATCTATAAAATTTACATACAGACAGGTTCTGTGCTGCTACAATCTCTTTCGGATGATGATTTAAAGACTTCGATTTGAGATCCCTTAAAAAACAGTGAATAAGTAGCATTTTAGAAAAATGTACATGCGCAAATTATGTGCCAGTTGGGAAGAAAAAGATGCATTTCCATGTAGCAAGAATAATATTATTTTTTTTTAAAGTGTGAAAGAGCAATATTCTGAGCACGGCATCAAAATTTGAAAAACCATTTATTATTCTATCACGTTTGAAAGTTTTGTTCTGAATTTGAAACAGTAGCACAATTAATGTAGTTTTTAAAATCAAAATTTGTTAAGTATTTACGAAAGATATCTGAGTTTTTAATTGTGTGAAATTGAAAAAATTACAGAAATTTTTAGGATGTATTAAAAGGGAAAATAATGAAATGTTGGCAAGATTATTGTTATCAAAAAAAGGGAAAAAATCTCCCATACGGTCTAGATATAAAGTCTAATAACATTTTTGAATGCAGCTAACCATTTCTTTAATTTTTTGACAATTCGATAATAAACATATGGACTATTCTATTTGATTCGAGTGCTAAGAATTCCAGTTTTTAACTCCAAATGCGTAATATCTCTAGGAATAAGCGATGAATCACAACTTTTTGATACGATATTTTTTATAACAAGTGGATGATTTCAGACATTTCTCGAAATACAGTCATGATTCCAGCCGATAGAGGAGTTCGAAAAAAGGGAGCATGATCGCAAAGAAGTTCAGAAGTTCAAAATTCGATTTGAGAATTTCTATAGATTTTAGGAAATGAATAGAAATTTTCGATCATTTATGGTAATTTTATAGGAAAATATGGTGACTCGCCATAAATCACCAAAAATTCAATAAAAAAAATTTCCATAAATTTCCATACATTTATGAAAATTTTCCGTAATTATTAGTATTCTTACAGGCAATTTATGGGAACTCAAGATGAATTACCCAGAAGTGAATTTAAAAATTTCTATGAATTTCCGAAAATTTATGTAAATTTTTGGTCGTTTATGGCAATTGCACAGGAAAATATGGTGACTTGCCAAAAATCACCCAAAATTCAATTTTTTAAATTTCCATACGTTTATAAAAATTTTTCCTAATTTATGGTGTTCCTACAGGCAATAAATGGCAACTAAAGATGAATTAACCGGAATTCAATTTGGAAATTTCTATTAATTTCGGGAAATTTATGGAAATTTTTGGTCATTTATGGTAATTTTACGGGAAGTAATGGTGACTCACCATAAATCACCCAAAATTCAATTTTTTGAATTTCCATACATTCATGAAAATTTTCCGTAATTTATAATTCTCACAGAAAATTTATGGTAACTCGAGATAAATTACCCACAATTCAATTAAAAATGTCTGTAAATATCCGGAAATATATGGAAATTCCTAGTCATTCATGGTAATTTTACAGGGAAATATGACGCTTACCATAAATCCCCCGAAATTCAATTTGAAAAAATTACATAAATTTCTATGAATTTATGAAAATTTTCCGTAATTTATAGTATTTTCACCGGCAATTTATGGTAACTAAGGATGAATTACCCACAATTCAATTTAGAAATTACTATAAATATCTGGAAATCTATGGAAATTTCTGGTCGTTTTTGGTAATTCTATTGGAAAATATGACGCTCACCATAAATCACCCAAAATTCAATTTGGAAAATTTTGATAATTTTCCATAAATTCATGCAAATTTTTCGTAATTTATATTATTATCACAGGAAATTTATGGTAACTCAAGATAAATTACCCGCAATTCAATTGAAAAATGTCTATAAATATCCGGAAATTTATGGGAATTTCTAGTCCGCTGAATCCAAATCTGCAGTCCGTTAATTTGTATTCACTCAAAATTATGCTCAAATCGAGAAAAACCGACAAAAAGTGATGATAAATGCAAAAAATCGGTAACAGCGCGTTACACATTTTTTCTGCTAATTATAACTTGTTCAAGTTGAATCTATAGTTTCTTTGCAATAGTCGATAAAAAAATTTTTTGTAAATCGTAAACGAAAATTCCCCAAAATGGTGAAAGATAGCAAAAAAATGTGAAAAGTGTCATTCAAGATTTTTGACCACGTAGTATCTTCCTTGTATACAAAACGAAGTTTCTTTAGCTCCTACTTTTTTAATTATTTTCCTTTTTTCCTGCTAGTTTAGTACCTGATAACTTTTCAAGGAAAAAAAGGAGTGAGTACTATGAAGAACTAGTCGAAAAAATGTTGGAGAATTTGAAAAACTTGGGTGGCAGCATCATATGCTATCTCGGGAATGGAGAGAGATATCGTAGCGGGAGAAAATGAAAATAAGTTAAAAAGTATGAGCTAAAGCAACTTCTCCTTGTATACAAGGAAGATACTACGTGGTCAAAATTCTTGAATGACACTTTTTACATTTTTTTGCTATCTTTCACCATTTTTGGGAATTTTTGTTTACGATTTTCAAAAAATCTTCTTATCGACAATGCAAAGAAACCATAGATTTAAGTTAAACAAGTTATAATTAGCAGAAAAAATGTTCGGCTTAGGTCAAAATAACTTTTGCTACCATTACTCATACTCATCCAAAGGGTTTTTTGTTATTTCCATCGTGTTGCCCTACCATTTTTCTCAATTCGAGCGAAATTTTTGAGAGTATAGGGACTAACGAACTGCAAATTTGGATTCTGTGGATGGAACCACATAAAAAATTCATTTGATACAAGTCAGAATGAATTTTCATGTTACTTTAATACACTGATTGAACGCGCTTTTACCGACTCTTTGCATTTTTCATCACTTTTTGTCGATTTTTCTCGATTTGAGCAAAATTCTGAGTAGATACGAATTAATGGACTAAAGATTTGGATTCAGCGGATCAAACTACATGAAAAATTCATTTGATACAATTCAGGATAAATTTTTATGTTACTCCATTACACCGATTTAATGCGTTCTTACTGATTTTTTGCATTTTTATCACTTTTTGTCGATTTTTTTCGATTTGAGCAAAATTTTGAGTAGATACGAACTAAAAGACTGCAGATTCGGATTCAGCGGATTAAATTAAATAAGAAATACATCTTTTGCAGAACCGAAAAAATTTTTCCACATCTGGATCAGTGGTTGTTTGCAATGAATTCAATTTTCCGCCATTTTTCTCGATTTGAACAAAATTTTGGAGATATATTGGACTCACGGACCTCAAATTTGGATTCAGCACGTCAAAATACATGGGGGTAGATGGGTCTGGTTTCTTGTACAGACCACTTTT
>WSXT02021638.1:0-14121 GCA_011762715.2 Neuroterus valhalla | reverse complement strand
GGCGAAAATGTAGTTAGCTATATATTTTCGCCGTCCCCACCACCGACCCAGGCCGTATCTAGGACGTAATATCTTTGATCCGGATTGGGAGTTCGTATTGAATCGGATTAATTCCCAAACGTTTCGGATCGAAGGAAGTCAGCTCTTTCCGGATTGCTTCGGATTGTCTTGGATACAGATTTTGGAATAATTCGGAATGAATTCCTATCCGAAACTTTTGCCAGGGATGATAAAACATGTTCTCCAAGCCAAGCTCTGAACTTGGTCGGATTTGAGGATCTAGAATGTCTCTTGCAGACCCTACAGGATGTGCTTTGTTTCCCTGAACCGGTTGGTTCATAGGGTCAAGCTCCTAAAATCGTACTTAACATTTTTCGGAGTGAAATCTGGACCTTGTTCTTGTTTTTGGAAACACGTGATTTGAAACCTTTTCAAATTTAGGGATAAGAACGAGATTATTGAGAAGAATCTGAAGAAAAGTTTTGTTGATCGAATTTATAAAATTCGAATTACCCGCGGAGCGATGGTGCGCTACGATGTATATCGGTACTAAGTCAGATTCATCACAGGAATATGACACTAATGCCCTCTGGTAGTAAAACTGACATACTCCTCAAAAGGTATACACACACGAAGTGTCAGATAGTTTTTTGTATTTTGAAAAGATTTCGAAGAAGATATCAATATTACATTGAACGAATGATTGTGGAATTAATATGAAGGTATGGTTTGATAATCATACAATGTTTATATTACAAATCTTTCTCAATATACGTGAGCGTGATGAAAGTTACTCACTTTCATAATTGGGGTTATGTTTACCTTTAATTCTTCAATTTTAAAGATAATCTATAGTAATAAGAACGTGTGAAATAATTGTATGAGAAAATCTGATTATTGTTGAGAAATTTATTTTTAACTCTTTCTGCAGGTAAAAGGTCCTTAAAATCTATTATTCCACATATATAAAAAAATGGAATCTAAGAAAAAAAGGCCTAGGCTACCAAAGACAAGACAACAAAGATTGGATCTAGAGCGGGACAGAATTAGAGAATATCGACGAAGAACGAAGGACGATCCAGAGAGAAAAGAACGAGAGAGGAAGAGGAGAAAGCAGAGGTACTTAAGGATGAAGGAAGAGAAAGCGATTAGAAGAAGCAAAGGCATTATTGATGAGTTGACAAATGAAGAAATTCGTCGGCGAAGAAAATGGAAAATTACTTGTAGAAAGAAGCAGAGACAAAAAAAGCTTGAAGAATGTTCCATGATTGATCAAGATTCTCTGCCGGATAAGATAGAGAAAAAAGTTGATGGAAATGAAAATTTGAGGTAGAATTAATAGATAAAAACGCGTAGCTTTCGTATGAGATAAGATTAACTATGATAATCTGTTATTAATTGATTTATTTATTAAGGCATTAATTTTTTCAGTCAGTTTGTCTACATTTAGGTTCTGAAGTTTTTGCTCCATTCACAAAAAAAGTTTCATTTTAAACCAACTATATTTTTCATAAGTATTTTCTATAAGGACAACTTATTTTGTTCACCATAAGTATGAGTTTCCAACTTACGAGTTAAATTTCAACCAAATTTTTCAGTTTCTCACCAAATGGTTGAAATTTTAAGCCAAATAAAATCAATTTCCCACAGAACAGTTGATTTCTCAACAGAAACTTAATTTGCAGCAGAATAATTGAATTTTCAACCAAAGAAAATCTTGAGAATTGCAAAGAAAGAAAAATATTTTCAAGGAAGTAGTTCAATTTTCAATCAAGTAGTTGGATTTTCACCCCCAAAGTATGTTTTTTTTCCACCAAATTGTTAGTTTTTTTAACAGAAGGGATACATTTTTTATTAGGAAGATAAATATTCTACCAAAAGTGAAGAATCCAAACAAAATACATGAATTTTAAACAATATTTTTCAATTCTGATTTCATCTTAACTCAAAGAGAAGAATTCTCTACAAAACATTAGGAAGTCTTTAATCAGAATTTTTTTTTCCAGAGTAGTTCAACTTCAAACCAATTAATTGATTTTTCGACCAAGACAGTTGAATTCAAACATGAAAGACCAATTAGAAAAAAATGGCTGGATTAACAACCCAAACAGTTAAGTTATCAATCAAAAAGTTGCATTGTCAACAAAATATTTAAACTCTCAACCAAAGAGATGAAGTTTCTACTAAGATTATGAATCTTTATCGAAAAATAACAAATCTCTAACAAAAAAGATCAACATTTCACCATAGTTGAGTTTCTAACAGGAAATATAGTTTTTTAACCCAAAAGATTCATTTTCTTGCGAAGAAGACGAGCTATCAACAAAGTATATGAATATACAACCAAATTTCTGGATGTTTAATTTAGGAAGATAAATTTTCAACCAAAGAAGATCACCTCGAGCCAAAACTGAAATAGTCCAATTTTTGATTCAAAATGTTCAGTTTCAATTAACAATGAAATGAATTTTTAACTAAAGACGTAAACCTTCGAGCAAGAAAATTAATCTTCATAAACACGGTCCAATATTCAACAAAGTAGTTGAATGTTGAATAGTTGCATTTCTAATGGAATAATTGGAAAATTTTTAACAAAACGGAATGAATCTCAAAGCCAATAGAACTTAATAAAGATGCAATCTATTTTCCTTTCAAATTTATTTCCTCCAAATTAAAAAGTCTACTGTTATATTCTTGACTCAGAATCCATCTCTTCTTGTGAAAAATTCTACTACTTAGTTCAAGATTGGACTATTTTTATGAAAATCGCTTCTTTTTGTAGTTGAAAATTAATTTTTCTAGCTAGAAATATATTTTACCCATTTTCAGCTAGATTTAGTTGAGGATGTTTGTTTTTTGTTGAAAATTGAACTTCTTAGTTGAAAATCAAACTGATTTCTGGAAATTCATTCATTTTTGAGATTCACTTTTTCGGTGAAATATTAATGTATTTTTTGGAAATAGCGTCTTTTTGAGGAGAAAATTAATCTAGTTAGTTGAAAATCCATATTTTGGTTGGAAATAAATTTGCTTGATTAAAATTTGGTCTTTGTCAGTTTAAAATTCGTCTATTTTGTTGAAAGTTTAATCATTATCTTGAAAGCGAAACTGTTTGGTTGAAAATCCAGCTGTTTGGTTAACAATTCATCTATTTTGTCAGAAATAATTTAACTATTCTGTTCAACTCATCTTTCTTGATCCAAAATGTAACTGTTTTAAAAATGCGCGGTTTTGATGATGTTGTAAGACATAAGATTAACTGTAATTATCTGCAGTTATTTAATTAATGCATAATAATTCATTAATTCATTTATTCATTCCTCTATTCACTTTGTCTACATTGTATTTCCTATGTTTTGGCCCGATTTTCGCCTGTGATTTGTTTTTTTTCCAACAAAAACTTTTATTTTCCATTGAGCAGTTAAATTAACAAAAATTAGTTTAGTAAAAAGCAAATGTTCAGTTGAATTTCATACTAGAATAATTTCCTTTTCTCCGAAAAATATAAGTTGTCAACATAAAAGTTAAATCTTACACTAAGTAGTAGAATTTTCAACTGGGAGAGATAAATTCTGAACCAAAAATGTCATAGTAGATTTTTAATTTGAAAAGAGATTACTTTGACAGAAAAATAGTTAAATTTTTTATTATGTTCTTTTGGCTTTGTGATTCATCTCGATTGAAATTGTTTCGTTGGAAACTCATATTTTTGTAATGGAATGAAACTGTTTCGGGAGAAAATTCTACTGTTGGTTCGGAAATGAATCTTGAGATTGAAAAATTCAACTTTTTTGTAGGAAATCAACTTTTTTGTAGGAAATCAACTTTTTTGTTGAAAAATCATATTTTCGGGTAGGAAACGCAACTGTTCTGTAGATGATCCTTTTTTTGGATTCGAAAATTCAGAAGTTTTTTTGGAAATTCATGTATATCGTTCATTTTCGGTAGAATATAATTCTTTTTGATAGGAAATTTGTTCGTTTGGTTGAAATTGATATATTTGGTTAACAAACCATCTCTTCTGGTTGAAAATTCAAATACTTGATTGAAAGTACAATTACTTTCATCAAAATTTTTTTTCTTTGTTTTCAACTTCGATTATTTCTTTGTTATTTAACACTTTTGTTGTAAATTCATCTGTTTTGTAGAAGATTCGTCTTTTTGGCTCGGAAATTCAACGATTCGGCTGGAAAATAAACCATTGATTGGAAGATAATTTCTTCGTTGACAACTCATATTCTTGTATAAATTATTCTGGTAGGAAATTCAACTAAATGTTTGGTTATGAATTGAACTTTTTTTGTAAATTGAACTTCCTGGCAGGGAATGAACTTTCTTGGTGAAAAATCATATTTCACGCGAAAATCGAACGAAAACATAGGAGCTTCGATGTGGACAAAGTGAATAAATGAATTAACCAATGGTCAAATAAAATTAATTTCAAATAAATAATTAATCAAAAAGGTAAATCTTTGACAAAATTAGTTTCCAACGAAGTAGTTCAACTTAACTTTGAATCAAGTACCTGAATTCCCAACTGAAAAATATGGTTTCTTAACGAAATAGTCCAATTTTTAACCCAAAGGATAGAGTTTCTACCAAGAAGTTAAATGTTTTATAAAAAATAGAGAATTACAAACTTGAGACATGATTTTTTAACAAAACCTTTGAAAGTTCGAGCAAGAAGGAAGATTTATCCACAGCACAGTTGATTTTTTCCCCGAAATAATGATTTTTATAATAAGAAAAGTTGATTCTCTGCACAATAGTTTGATTTTTCAATAGATTGATTTTGAACTGAATAGTTGAATTTCCTACCAAAATAGTTTAATTTCCGAACAAAAATATGAGTTTCCAACAAGTAAGTCAACTCTTAACTAGACAGTTTAATTTCTTACCAAATTGTTCTCTTTTAACTCAATAAGACAAATTCTCTACGAAACGAAGAACGAAATCCATCCAGAACAAAATGGTTTAGTTCTTAGCTAAAATCGTGAATCGTCAAACCAAAGAAAAACTTTTTGCAAATTAGTTCTGCTTCAAACCAACTAATTGATTTCTTATCCAAAACAGTTGAGTTCAAACATGGAAGGGTAATTTGAAGAAAAATTGAGTTTGCAACCAAAACAGATTAATTATCAAACGAAAAGTTGCGTTTTTAACAAAATATTATGACTTTTTGACCAAGATGATTCGTTTACTACCAAAAGAGATGAATAATAAAAACATGATTATTTTAGATTTGAAAAATTCAGTTTGAATCAAGAAAAAAAACAATTTTCTTCCAAATAGATGAATCTTCGAACAAGGACATTAATTTTCCCTGAAGTGGTCCAACTTCCAAACAAGTAGGTGAATGTTTGACAGAAAATATGACTTTCTATCTAAATAGTTGCATTTTTATCAGAATAATTTAATTTTCGACTAAACAATTGAACTTTCAACCAAGCAAGATGAATCCCGAAAACAATAGACTCTCCAAAAAAATTTAAACTATTTTCCATTCCATCAGTTCACAATTCATTTCTCTTAGTCTGAAATTCTGCTATTTAGTTCAATATTCAACTAATAGTTTGAAAATTCTTTTTTTCCAGGTAAAAATTAATTTCCTCAACTGAAAATATAACCAATTTATTTTTTGCTGGATTGGGTAAACAAAGATCAGATCACTTGGTCCAAAATTCATGTATGTTGTTAAAAATTTATCCTTTGATAGAAAATCAATCTTCTTGATTGGAATTTATTCTTTGTATGTTTAAGATTGATCTATTCTGTTAAAAATTTAGATATTTTTCTGATAAAACTATGCAACACAAAATTTAATCTGGTTAAAAATTTGCAAAAATCGAATCCACGTAATTCTCAAAACAAACCTTTCGAAGGGTATTTTTAAGTTTAGCTCGAATAGCAGAGATATTAGGAATATAATGTTTTTAATGATGAGATTTCTGAAACGGTCAATTTTTGTCTGATTTTCAGAATTTCATAATTATTTTTATAGTTCTCACAAAATTAAGTTGTTATAAACAATAAATTGTTAACATCTCTGTTGTTCGAGCTAAATTAAAAAAAATCCTTATGAATTTGTTTTGAAATTAAGGTAGATTTGATTTTTGCAAATTTTATCCCAGATCAAACATTTCGATCAGAATTTGTTGCACAGTGTAATTAAACTATTTTTTTAGAATCATTTTTCTTGGTCGAAGTTTCAACAGCTTTGTTGAAAATTCGTCCTTTTGGTAGAACGTTAACTTCTTGATTAAAATTCAACTATGTGCTTGAAAATGTAGCTATTTTGTTGAAAACCCATCTATTTTGCATGAAGTTTAATTATTCTGTTGATAATTTACCTTTTTTTTTTAAATCAATCATTTTTGTTCAAAATTAATCTTCTCGGTTGGGTAATCTACTGAGTCAAAAATTTCCCTAACTTGTTAAAAGTTTAGTTATCTTGTTGGAATTTCAACAGGTCTGTTGAACTCATCTTTCTCGGTAGCAAATTCAACTTTTTTGTTGAAAATCTTCAATCTTGAATTACGAATTCATCTTCCTCAGTTGAAGACAATTTTTTTTCGGTTAAATAATCAATCTTCTTTGTTTGAAACTTGGAATATTTGTTTTAAAATGCATCTTTCGTGTGTTGGGAATTCATCTGTTGGTTTTAATTCGAACTATTTTCTTGAAAATTCAACTATTTCTTCAAAGTAATTTTGGTTTGAAATTTATTAAATTTGTGGTTAAGAGTAAACTTGTCTGTTGAAAATTCAACTTGTCGGTTTGGAAATTGAACTGATTCCGGTTGAGTATTTCAATCTTTCTCGTTCGGAAAGTAGATAGACCGTTGGTTGAAAATGTATCATTGAAGGTTGAAAATTAAACTATTGGGTTGAAAATCCAACTAATTTCTAGTCATAATTAATTTCTGATGTCGAGATAAATCAATGAAGAAAGAGATAAGAAACAAAATTAATTCTGTTTCTCACATATTTATATTCTATACAATAAACTGTTGAATTTATTTTCCAGAATTATAATGGGTGGGGTTGAGCAAAGTTTAGAAATAAAAACTGAAACTACTGTGAAGGAAGAACTCATGGATGAAGTTGAGAAAAGTGTAGAAATAAAAACTGAGATAACAGTAGAGGAAGAACCCTTGGATGGAATTAAGCAAAGTGTAGAAATAAAAACTGAGACTACTATAAAGGAAGAACCGGCTCTAGAATCCGATCCCACACAAGATAATTTTCTAGAAAATGCAGTAATCGAACGCCCGACAACATCTGAGGTCAATACGGATATTATTGAAGAGAAAAATCAATGCGGAATAAGAAAAAGGAGTCCTGGTAATAAAATGAAAAATGCATGTTTACCTGCGAAGTGTAAATTAGCCTGTGGCCATGGACTAATATCTGAAGAAGAAAGATCAGAAATTTTTCATAATTTCTGGAAACTACCTTCTCATGATCAGAAATGGGAATTCATTTCTCGCAATATTGAACTGATCGAAATTAAGAAAACTCCACTGTCAAGGAAAAATTATAACAGAAATTACTGTTTTGAAATCGACGGTAAATCGATAAGGGTTTGCAAAAAGATGTTCGAAGCAACTTTAGGAGTCAGTTCCACGTGGATTAGTAAGGCATTAAGTAAAGATGAGAAGGAGATACTCCCTAAAGGAACTATGAAGATCATGTGTGAGTTTGAAAAATGCAAATTTCCCTGTGGTAAAAGATTAATCACTGAAGAAGAGAGGAAGGCAATTTTTGAGGCTTTCTGGAAATTGTCTGATTCTAATTACAGATTGGAATATATTGATCGCAATATTGAATTTACAATAGATGAAGATGAACCTGCAGAAATATTGGAAACTCAATATCTGAAGAGAAGATACTTTTTGGAAATTGAGAGTAGAAGAATAAGAGTTTGTAAAAAAACGTTTTCGGCAACATTGGGCATTACGGATAAAACCGTTTGGAACGTAATAACACGGTTACGCGAAAAAAAGATTAATTCGGAGACAGTTCATCAAAAAGGGAACTATTTCCCAAAAAATGCCGATGTTGGAGGAAAAGAGCCCGACTTCTTATTTGTTGATACAAATGCTATTGTTAAAACAGACGAACCGTAAGAAATATTCATGATTCCAGAATCGGAAATTAATTGAAGAAATGAAAAACTTTACTTGCTATCTTTTGTTCCAGGGATATTTTGGATGGGCTTTAGGAAAAGGAAGATTTTTATGAATGTTCTTTTGGAGCGGGAAAAGGTGACAAATTAGTGAAATAAGTAGAATAAGTTTAATCTTGTAATTTTTTTCCAAAAATAAGTATTAATTTATTAATTAATTTTGGAATACCATTACTCAACTCATTATATATTGCATTTCGTTAATATATTTTATGCTTCACCATCCTATTCCACTTACTCACCTTTTTCAACTTTGTCAGGTATTCTGGTTCCCCCACTCACTTGACCATATTACACCACTTGTTGCACATTGATTCTTTAATTTTCCTCCATTCCTTCTCTCCTTGCCATACTATCATCTCCAGTTCTATTACTCCCTTATTGAATACCCTTTCCGCTCTTTAGCTTCTCTTCAAACTTCCACGCTCTTTTTAATTATAGAACTACTAATTATCGAATCCTGTCTTCACAGCTTTTTTCTCAGCATTTTTCCTAGACAACTCCAACTCACCTTCCCGGACCCATCTCAAGAATCTTTCGTAAAGACTTCCCCCTTTCTGATGCACGCATAGATATTATAATCCACCGACATAAGTGTGGTACGTCGTCTATATTCCTATACCTTTTTACCCTCTCCTTTCTTTATTAGCGGAATCACAAATCCCCTCCTCCGTACTCCAGGCGCCATCTTTCTCCTCTCAAAACTTTGGTACAGACTCCACATCTCTTCTCTTACTTCCTCCCTCATGTACTTCAGAGCCTTCTTATTTGTACCATCCTCTCCTATTACTCTCTTTCTTCTCAGCCTTTTTATTACTCCCTTCATTTACCCCCTGCCCATTTCCTTCTTTCTCTATCACCTTTCTCTCTTCTTCCTCAACCCTTGTTCCTCCTCCTTCCTAGAAATCCTTTGAAGTACTCTGTCCACTCACTTATTTTTATATCCTTTTTCACTCCCGCCCTTCTTCATCTACCTGTTAATCATCTCCCATACTTTTCCTTCCCTTACTGCTTTTCCTTCTTCCTCCTTGCCTTCTCCTTCTGTCATTTCTCGTTTAACATTCCCTCAAACCCTAGTTTTCAATTATTATACTTCTTTGTGTCAATCTCCTCATCCTTCATTTTCTTGCACTCTTCTTCATTTTCTCTTTACCTTCTTAACGTTCCTTATCCCAGCATCCTCTTCTCGCCGCCTCTCATCTACTTTCGGTCTCACCTCCCCTTATCTTCTTAATGATATCCTTAATTTTTTCTATTATCTCGTCTACCCCTTTCTCTTCTATACTTCTTAGATTCTCATCCTCCATATTTTTTCTGAATCCTTTTAACTTTTATTTTCCCCAGAGGCCCATGTTCACCCTTTTTTACTTCCCTCCTTCCTTCTCCCATCTGGAACTTCCTACCGTTATAACTATAAGCTTCCTTATTCTTCCTTTTGTTAGAACTAAGGTTTTTTCATTCTTTGTAAATGTTAATACTTCGATATCCTCGATCTTCTTTGTGTTGCCATCCCAAATAAACCATCCTACGTCTCTCATCAGGTTCAGAAGTATCCTACCCTCCTGATATGTTTTTCATTGTTCCGATTTACCTATCAATACTTCCAACTCTTCATCCCATACCTCTCCTCCTCGATCTCTAGTCCAGGTATTCAGGTTGACAAACATAAATGCCCTTCTCCTTACTCCATCGACCTCATTATAACTTTCCTTCCCTTTATTTTCCCCCTTCAACCTCAAAGGCATACTACCGTTCAACTTATTTTTTCCACTTTGATTCTTCTAATCATCTCACCGTCCTCTGTTTCTTTACCCCCCTATGATCCTTGTTCTACCAGCAGACTCTTTCTCATTCCTGATATCCTGCCGCCCATCATTCTCCCTTTTGCGTGTTCTTTTCTTGCTTCTCTCTTTACTTACGCTTACTCGCTTGCTACTACCTCAAACGTTTTCTGATCAGTTTTTGCTTTTATTTTACTAGTTCCTCCTCTTTTAATACCTTCATTTTCCTTCATCTACCATTCTCTTGTTTTTTCTATTGATCTTCTATGCATTACAGTTTTTTCTAAATTTTCTATTTTCCTCCTCTCCATAACTCATTCCTCTCTTACAATTTCTTCCACAGTTGAGGGAAATGGAAGTATGCTACACAACCAGATGACGTTTGAAAACAGTGTGAGGAGCACAAACATCATGTGTGCTCAATTTCCTTGCTTGGGTCAGAAGGAAAAGATAATAGTTGCACTGTTTGTCGATTTTTAGGCAGTATTTGACTCCGTCAACAGGAGAGTGATATGGAAGTTCATGAAAGAGAAAAGAGTTGATGAAGTCTAGTTTTAGTCAGGGAGGAATGAGTCTAAACTCGTAAAAGGGGAGAGTATAAATGAATGAAGAAAGGATATTTTAATAGATTGTTATTATTATTAATTAAATCATTTTTTCGAACGAGTATTTCGATTATTATAGTATTTATTAAATCATGTCTTCAACTTGGAGCAAAATGTTTACCAATTTAAGAACCATAGTCTTGTTTGAAGAGTTACTGTTGTTGACACAATTTGTTTCTTTAGCGTTGGTGTTCACGATAATACGAAAGTGACGTGATTGGCAATCTTTTATGAACGAGGCGCTAAACCTTGAGTTGACAATTAATCAATCATATTCATCAATCACACTGAAAAAATCAATTCCAATCCTAACAATGTTTTTGAATGAATTAAAAAAAAAAACATTTTTAATTCATTATTTATAAGTTTGAAGTTCCATTACTGCAATTCCTTAAGTTCTTTCACTTCTCGACCAAATTACGTGCGTCAGAAAATTGAGAATCTTTGATCTTAAAAGAAACCCAAAGAAAGGAAAAAACAGGTGACCATTTTCCATTTGAACTTTGCAATATTCACACACTAATAAATTCTTCTCTTCAATTTGGTATTTTTATCTAGAATCATATCATCAAAATTTGAAAGATTTAAATCTAAATGTGGGTAGTATTAAAAACTCCAAATATTCATTAAAATATTTCAATTATGTAAAATAAGTATAATAATTAATAATAAAAATTCTAATAAAATATTAAAAATAAGTAACATTTGGTAAGAAGAGAAAGATTTTAATTATTTAGAAATTTTATCTGAAAGTTACAAAAATAGTGTAATTAGGAATAAAAATCATAGAAGATAAATTCTGTAGATTAATAATTAAAGAGTTAAGAAATAAAGTGAATCTAATTTTTCAACAAAAAGGTCAAGAAAGAAAGATAGCTTTCCAAACTTTGCAGCATTTATTTGGTGTTGAGAGTGATTAATTTGTAATAAGATAGAAATGTATTTCTTATTTAAATTCATCAGCAGTAATTCCAGATTTAAAACAGTAAAATTTAAATGCATCAAGCTTAAAACTGCAAAACTTGAACTTTGATAAATTTGAAAGTTCTTATCGAATTCGAATTCTGTTTATTCAAAAATAAAGAGAAGGCTGGATTCAACCAGAAACAGTGAAGTCATAATTATTTTTGAATTTTTTCAGTTATTTTAAAAATTGAATTCGGAAGTGACAAAAATATTGCAATCGGAAGTATGAATTCAATTAAAAAGAGAAATTATGTGACATAATCATTTAATAGTTTAACAAATAGGAGTGAAACAAATTTTGCATGGAAAAAAAACAAAATACATCATAACAAAAATGGAAAAAACATAGTTTATGTAAATTGCAAGATATTCACATGGTTAAACTTCTTTTTTTTTGTTTTTTTTTTCAATAAAATTGATTCCTAGCTTATTGACAAGAATTTTTCGTTCAAAATTTAAGGATGAAAATTTTAATTTTAGATTCAAGATTCTTTCAAAGCTGCAAAGTGCAAATAATGATTCAAGTTCTCTGATTTATAAAAAAAGGGTGTAGATTGAACAAAAAGAGAAATTAATCATAAAATTTATATGATTTTACAAATGAAAATTGGAATTGACAAAAATATCGTGACCAGAAATGAAAAATTAGTATCGAAGAGACACTGTGTCAATTTATCATTAAAAAACTAATGTTATCATTAGAAGCTATCATTTTTAACATGTGAGCATGAGAAAGATACAAAAGAAAAAGGAAAAAATAAATTTCATCTGAACTTCGCAACATATAATAATAATAATAATAATAAAAATTGGTAGCTCTAAGAAAGCATCCAGAGGTGACGCAAGTTACCTTCAACAAACTTCAACAAATTGTGCCTGTAAAAAATCTACGCAACAAATCTCGATCTTTGTTTTTTAATTCTATAATTTTTAACATCTTGACTTCATCAGGCACTTGACCTTGTCCGTGGCTGATAATTACACGCCGGGTGATATAACCCGAGATCAATCTTTGACGAAAAATAATAATAAATCTACTTGGTTGAAAAGTTTTCTCGTCAATTCTCACTTTTCTATTTCTGTTTTTGGGT
Source organism: Neuroterus valhalla (assembly GCA_011762715.2). NCBI lineage: Eukaryota > Metazoa > Arthropoda > Insecta > Hymenoptera > Cynipidae > Neuroterus > Neuroterus valhalla. Next base: position 1,491 of record WSXT02021638.1, on the reverse strand, counting down.
CATGAATCACATGATTAAAAAGGGAACGATAAAAAATCTTTCAAATTTGAATTCCGTATGGAACAGAAATTTGGTGAGTTATTGATTAGAACAAGGAAAGGAAATAATAAATGTAGTTTTCTCAACAGATCTTTATTGTGAATCTAGATAAATAAATGAATCCATAATAATAACAAATATTAAATAATGAATAAATACAAAAAGAGGAAAAAGGACGATAGGAACACAAAAAAGACTGAGGTTCAGTATAAGATGCGTTCCAACCTTACTTTTCTACAAACCAACTCAAAAAGCTTAACTATTCAATACATCTAGAATACAGTGAACATTTAACCTTGACGAGAGACTGATAATGAAACTTACAGAAGTTCTTTAGATTGATAAGAAACTGGGAACTTCTTCATAATAACAATATGAATTATAAGATATTACAATGTACATAATTACGACATTCGTATTTTACGTCTTGGAACATACCCTAGGTTTACAAGTTTTGCATGGTTGAAAAAATTATATATGTGCATAATTTTGAATATGTTTCGTCAAAATAATGTATAGAGCGAATGGAAATCATGCATAATTTCTCCCACTATGCATGACTTTCCCGCCTGGAACGTCCCTTCTTCTGACATCATTTTATATAATTTGAATTCATTTTATTAGGCGCAAATGTTTCTTCCTTAGTAGAATACACAATAAAATGAAATTTAATTGCAATTCTATAATGTGCAGGTGTTTCTCATCATACATGCATAGATTTTAAAACGATCAAATATGTTTATTATAATACTATGTCATAAATCATCACAGCGATATGAACAAAGGTATATCAATATAAACAGGAACGTTATTCCTTCTCGTTCAGCACTGTTTTAACTCGTGGGAGCCTTTCTGTAGAACCTGATTTTACTTAGAAACTGACAAATGGGAAAGAAAATCCACTTTTATATAATTCTTTTTGCTATCGTGTCTCAAGCTTTATGGCCTTTACCAGAAAGTATTGGTAAGTGAAATAAAATCCTCGAAAATACTGTTATTGATGGAAGTGCTCCTGGAAAAGATTAAGGCGATGAATGGAGACTAAGTGTATGGAATGGTAGAGGTGTAATTTATTCTTTAAAGCGTGCTATGGTATTGTCGATTGTGACAGTGAAAATGTTAGAGATTCCTCCTGAGACTCGTTGAAGGATACCCTTGATATTAGGGAAAGGATTATCCTACTCGAAAACATGTATGGCTGGGTTGCTGTACAACGTGAAGGTGCAGAAACGGTACTTAGCTATTTCAGAAATTCAAAAATGAATGGTAACGCAGAAAAATCGATTCGTTCATGCTCTGATGAGGCCTTGCTTATTACACACCTGGTTTAGGCATAAGATGGTACACATGTGTATCATTTTATATGCATGTATACTTGGTCCAGGGGTGGAAGCCACAGTAAGATTGACTCTGTTGTAGCAGATGTGAGAGATACAAGGTTTATGAGGGGCC
>WSXT02021627.1:0-14121 GCA_011762715.2 Neuroterus valhalla | reverse complement strand
TGGACCGAGCGCAGCCGAGCGTATCCGAAGTGTGTCGATCTCCGATCAACGGATTCATATTATTTTGTTTTCAAACGAGTTTGTGCTCGTGGATATGTTTTGTATCACATGGTGTTTTCAGTTTTCGGTATTTTTTGGCTTTGTGCTTCATGTCAGTTTCTCAATAAACCAATGTAACACATGTTTTCAAATTCAAAGTTTATTTTACTTTTTAAAAATCTTCAAGTAATTTTTTATTATTTACTTATTTCAATTAAATTGAAAATTTTGCTCTCTGAAATTATAAACATATCAATGTAGATAAATTGAGTAATGAATTGATTGGAACCAATGCACTTTCTATCATTTAGGTCATATGGATGTTTTTATTACCATCTCTCATAACTTCTGTAGGTACATGGAACATCGCCCGACTGCTGCCCCGGAGACGCGTGTTCGATTCCTGCCAGCTTCGTTTTCTATTAACCCGATTTTTCTGTTTCAGCTTATAATTTAATAATATCATATGTTTTCAGATTACACAAATAATTAATTTCAAGTGTTGTGAATTACGAATTTGAATTAATATAAAATTATGTTTAATGTATAATACTGTATAATGTATATATTCGGTTTCGAGTTTAATAGCGCATGTTAGTTTTTTTTTCTATTCGGACTGGTAACAAATACTAGTAAATACTAGGGTAATTTTTAACAAAAAATACTAACCAAGGTCCAATTAGTGATTTTTTACTCATTTTTAGGAGCTTACTTCCCTCCTTCTCAATTAGTGAAATTTTACTAATAATCAGTAGTTTTCTAGTAATTCAAACTGAGAGAGCATTTTGGAGGCATAAAAAAGGCTGCCTGGCACGGACCTTATAAGGTTTCTACGTATGGCCCTTTTAATTCCGAGCGTGACGAAACACCATAAGGGCCTGATAAGTTTTACGTATCCGGGCCTTAATTGTAATAAGGCAACCTTTCCAGGACCTGGTACTGCCCTGATTTAAATTTCCGCACAGGAAGTATATTGTCATATAGTGAAATCACAGATATACTACGACTAAGTATCTAGATGTTATTCGCTATTATCCGTTTTTCTCCGTGAATAAAAGTATTTAGGTAAAGTGTCTCTTTTATAAAATTTAAATTGCACTTAGGGACTCTATGTTTGAGCAGGAAAATGATTTATATTGGGGTGACTAGGACTGAACGCGAAGCACGAGACTTATTACGCGTGCGCGATCAGAATATGCCCGCGCAGCTAATTAATTAATCATGTCTCTCATATTTACACAAGTTAATAATTTGATTGTGTTTTGACTCGATTATAATAATAAGAGTTTCGCAACCCAGGAATAGATGTCGTGAATCAATCAATCCGCTTCTTTGAGTCTTAGCGGATTAAAGTGAGCAAAAAGAGCTCTAAAAGGGCATGGGAATGGAACACAGATACGTTGTGCGACTCGCGCTAGAAGGAAACCGTAACGTATATCCCGGAATGTATTGTGAAATGCACGACAGTGGAATGATTATGTGAGAAATATGTAGAGCAGGGTTGAGCAAGATGGGATCTTATATATCAGGTTCACACAATATGGAATACGTTCTTGCAGTTGGGGATGACGGAGTTGAGTAAATTTCTGTTCACACAGTAAAAATTATTGTTTGTTCAGCGGACACGAATTATTACTCTGAGGTAACTAAATATTGTAGGATTTCATCAGGCAACAAAAAGTTCATTTTCCCTGAATCCGATTTGAAGTTCTTTATTTCAAATGGAAGCTTATAAAATTCTCGCACCGTACTTTTCTGGCCAAGTTTGGAATTTTTAATTTTTTTTTTTAAACAGATACAAAAATCAGACAAAGAATATGTCTGATAGCAATGCAAATGCCGAAGAGAGATTTGAAATTGTTATAAACAAATAAGTGAGTGAAAATGGTTTTGAAAGGATAACCAGCGATTCAGCATTGAATCGTATTCAACTTGAACACTTTATGGACAAAAAGATTTTTTCATTCAAATTAATGCCAGGTAATGAATAAGTTGTTATTTTGAAAGTAATTTTCATGAATAAATATGCTCATCAAGGATTTTTGATTGAATGAATCCATTTTTCTCAATGGAATCGATCATATATTACTTGAATATAAAATCCAAGTATCATGTTTGGTCAACAAATAAAAATTTGTAACTGTTTAAACTACTAGTTAACGAATGTACTATTTGACTATTTTTGAAGATGGAAGTCAACTATACCATTTTTTTGTAAAACGTTGAAGCTATTAGGTCCTTCGTTAAAAATTCATCTCGTTTGGTGAAAAATTCAAGTATTCTATTTGACGATTTGATATTTTGATGAAAATTTGTTCTCTGACTACCAATTTGAATATTTTGCTGAATAAAATCGTTTTTGACAAATTTTGAAAATAGCAAAATTTACAAATTTATCAGATCTTCAAAGTACTTTTTTCTATATTTAGAAATTATGAAGAGGCAATATATGTTTATTAGCAATTCTCATTGCGCTACCACGTCTCGTCTTCCTGAAAACTGAAATATTGATGTTGTAACCTGAAAAGTACTCAGATTGAAGAAACTCTTCTCGTTGTAAAAAAAAACAACAAATTTTCCCTTATTTAGCAATAAAAATAAGCATTTATAAATGAGAATTACCTCTTCGAACGTTTTTGACATAGTCCGTTTTGGGAGACATGACAACTTGAGGATCAATTCCGAATTCATCAATGGATCCATAACTGGGTTTTCCATTCGAATCGAAGTTTTGATTTGCCGCATGCTCTTCAAAAATGTGTACCTGACCAGTATTGCTTGTCGATTTTGTATTTTTCATCGGAAAAATTTCAGTTGGCACTGGAAGCTGCAGAGTTTGATAGATGGTTGATCCTGGAGATCGAGTTTCATCGTGGGAGTACTTTCTTGTTGATGAAGATATGTGCATTGTGGCTTGGGGTACAGTACTCGTCAGAGAAGCCTTGAGTGAATCATCTGGTAAATAAAAATTATTACCTTATGAAATATTTGTGAAAATATTCTATCAGGATTTCTGGATGAAGAGTTATTTTAAAAATTAGAGGCTTTCTATGTACAACTTTACCATTTTCAGGGAGCGTTTCTTTGTTTCGCGAAAGACGTTAATGCTCCAGTATAGTTAAGAAATAAATCATTAACCTTGATAATCGAAGTTTGAAATCCTTAGTTTGAAACCTAATTATCTTCAATTTTTATATTTTATCTTGAGATTCTCATTTCAGATATCTTGATCAGTTCTAACAAGAGATTCTGTTTACCATCCGCAAACAAAAAATCTGCCGCACCGACCGATTTTGCTAATCAAATCTGCGAAATATATCTAAATCTGCGAAACATATCTTACGTCATTAGGCAAGATAGGGATTATTTCGATCAAGAAATTAAATACAACCCGAATAATGCACAAACGTTTTGCAAACGTTTCGAAAACGTTTTTTGACAAACCAAAAACATTTGGAATTTTTGGTAAGAAAAACGTTTTGAAAACGTTGGATACTTCCACTAAGTTTTGAGATTCAATCGAGCAGAATTTTTCAAAAACGTTTTCCAAACGTCCAAAAGAAATTCGGTAAACGTTCGAAAGGAGTTCGAGAAACGTTTTGTGAAAGTTTTGGGGACGTTTGATCAAAAAATGTATCCGATAGATGGCGTGATCTTTTCCGCAAGCAGCAGAAAACTATGGTGATTACTATATATACGACTTTCAAACATATTTTTAGAAGAGAAGACACGGAAAAATTATCACTAGAAATTAGGATATGGTCTAGATGCCATCAAAAGTATATGGGCTACTTAATAACAATATAATTTCTTTACCAAACCTCCTTAAAACGTTTGTGAACGTTTTTTGAACGTTTTGCAAATGTTTTTCAAAAATAAGATACACGTTTTGAAACGTCTGATAAATGTCTTGCAAACGTTTTCGATACGTTTTGAAATTGAATCTGCTCAAAAATGGCTTGGTCAAACGTCCACCAAACGTTTTACAAATGTGTATGGAAAGTTTTCTTCAGTCAAAGTATCAAAAATAAGCAGGAGTATCCGACGTTTTGAAAACGTTTTTCCACAAAAATTTTCGATCGTTCTAAATTTAAACAGGAAACGTTGTCAAAACGTTCGAAAGAGGTTTGGTGTTATCGGCGTTATTTTCTGTAAATTAAAGAAGGAACGTCTTCCTCGCTCTAATGGGATCCAAATCCAGGGCCTTTCGTTATCCAGACGAATGCTCTTCAAACTGAACTACGGAGGAGTTCGCCGTTCCTCTTTTCACAGGAAGTAAACACTTTCTAGCTATACTTTTATGCAAAATTATGGTATTTTATTCTAAGATTTTCATGTTAGATATCTAGATCAGTTCTAACAGGAGATTCTGTTTACCATCCACAAATAAAAAAACTGCTGTACCGACCTATTTTACTAATGAAATCTGCAAAACATACTTTACGTCATCCAGCAAGATAGGAATTATTTCAAGCAAACAATTGAATACAACCCGAGTAACACATAAACCTTTTGCAAACGTTTCTATAACGTTTTCTGGCAAACCAAGAACATTTGGAAATTTTGGTAAGAGAAATATTTGAAAACGTTGCATACTTTTGCTGATTTTTGAGACTCAAGTAAACAGAACTTTTTAAAAGCGTTTTACGAACGTTCTTAATACTTTTGACCAATGGAACTTTGAGTGACTACAAATTCAACACGTATGACAGGAAACTATGCTGATCTCTTGATATACGACTTTCAAACATATGTTTACAAGAAAAGACATGAGAATGTTATAATTAGAAATTAGGTTATGGTCTAAATACCAATGAAAGTATAGGAGCTACTAAAATTTTTTTTATACTTCGATCAAACGTTCTCCAAGGATTCTTGAAACGTTTCTCAAACGTTTCTCAAACGTTGGATAAACGTTTTGTGAACGTTTGATAAATGCCTTGCAAACGCTTGAAGGACATTTGGAAATTAATTCTGCTCAAATTTTGCTTGGTCTAAAGTTTACCAAACGTTTTCAAAACGTTTATAAAAAGTTTATTAAAGTGAAATTATCAAAAATGTGCGGAAGTATCCGATGTTTTGAAAACGTTATTTTCACCAAAATTCACAAACGCTGTTACGTTCGCCAGAAAACGTTTTCAAAACGTTTGTAAGATGTTCAGTGTTATCCGGGTAATTTTCTGTGAAAAAAGGAACGCTTTCCTTGCTCTACTGGGATTCGAACCCAGGACCTTTCGTTATCCAGACAAATTCTCCATCTTCCTAATTATCTGGTTCAAAATAAGAACTGTTTTCTGTATGATTTTTTTTCATTCAAAGTTAAGAGGTTTAATTTTATTTACTTTAGCTTCAAAATCCGTATGTTTCGTGTATAATTTGTCCCATTGAACAATTTAGCAGAATTTTCATGTATAATATTAAAAATAACTTTTTCATTGTGACATTTAAATACGGGGATTGAAAATTCAACCGTTTTTCAAATCATCGATTATTTATTATTTGTTTAAAATCAAAATGCAACTTTACAATCAAAAATTCAACGATTCATTTGCATATGAAACCATCTGATAGAAAATTAATTTCGTTGTTTGGAATTCATATTTTCGTGTAGAAAATTCAACTGCTTTTTTGCAGCTAAAAATTTTTTTATTTGCAAAATTCAACAGTTTCGTTCAACAATAATTTATACGCTGTGAACTTCCTATTTGTTCTAAAATTTATATTCAAGGATAAAAAACCCAATGTGTTGCAAATAATTAGTCTTCTTATTTTTTAAATTGAATAATTCAGTTGAAACCAATGTAGTCGGTTGAGAACGTTTTTTTGTAGCACCCATGGTTGAATTTAGTATTTAAATCCAGTTACTATTTCCATTTAACGTCAAATATCTTCAAGAACCAGTAATTATATTTGTGAAATTCTGAATGGATTTATTTTTTTTAATCATAACCATGATGTATGATTCCAGCATGAGCCGGAGGCTAGCAGTACGAGTCGGAGGTTAGCGCACAAGTGTAGGTTTGTGTACTTGTATCACAAATAGCTATTTTTGGTGAAAATTAAACCATATGGTTGAAAATCGGATTATTTATCTGAATATTGAACCACCTGGTTGAAGTAAACTTTTCCGTTTAAAAATAAAGATTTTGGGTAAAAAATCTAACATTTTGGTGGATAATTCGTCTTTATATCTTCAAAATTTAATAATCATGTTAAGAATTGATGGATTTGCTTCAAATCCTCTGTCTTGTTCGAAATTAAATTTTTTGATAAAAATAAGCTTTTTTTGCAGAACATTTTTAGTGCCGTCGAAAATTTAACTATTTGGTCAAAAGTCAAACTACTCTATAAAAAATTCTATCTCTGTTGTGTAGATATCAGGTAATTTTTTTATCTGAAAGTTTTGCTATTTCTTCTTTCACTGAAGATGTATTGAAAATTTTTATACAATAAAGTATGTTTTCTTTTTGCATTTAACACATTTTAAAAAAGTTTTCTTTTTTAGTTGGAAAGTAATTTTTCATACTAAAAACTTGGATTTGGAAGAATGGTGAAGCATTCATTGTCCTTCGTTGAAAATGACCTTTTTGATGTAAAATTCATGTAATTCATATTGAAGGGTAAATATCGAAATTCAACGATTTTTTTTTTTTGGAAATTGATGAATTTGGTTGAAAACTACTTTTCCGATAGTAAATTAATATTTTTGGTCGAAAATTGAACCATAAGGTTAGAAATTCGAAGTTCTCATTTAACTATTGAACCACATGATAGGATTTAAACTTCTTTGTATAATAATCATATTTTTTGGTAGAAAATTTAACTGTTCTGTACATGCAAAGTTCCACAATATTGTGAGAAGTTACCTATGTGTTGAAAATTTATATTTTTATCTGAAAATTAAATCTTTTCGAAATTAGTCTCTAGTAGTAGACATCTTTCTTTTGTTGTTGAAAATTATACTATTTTTTTAGAGGTTAACTACACTTTGAAGAATAACATTTTCAAAAGACTCGCCTGCTTGGTTGGAAATCGAACTTCTTTTTTATAATTCCTCTTTTCATTTGGTTAAGCATTTATTTTCCGTCCAAAATTTCAAGTACTTCATTTTTTCTATTGAAACGTAAATTTTTATGCTGATAATTTGATTGTAAAAAATGGTACAAATTTCCTTTTTCTTGATTTTAATTGATCTTCCTTTTGTTCGAAATTAAGATTTTCGAAAAAATTGTGCTCCACGGGTCAAAGTGTCAAAAATTTAAATGTTTATTTATTTTGTTGAACAGTCCAATACCTTATTTAATTATAGGTTTTTTGGCCGAAAATTGGACTTTTTTGTTGAAAATTCGTCCTTCTAGGAGAAAAATTAATATTTTATGGTCATTTCCAATTTTTGCTATTTATTAATTTATCTTTTTCGATTAAATGTTGATCTCTTGGAAAAAATGTAGAATTCCTTCTTATAATTCTGATTGGCCTAAAAATTCAACTAATTGGTACAAACGTAGCCTTTTTTGGTTGAATTTAAATCTCTTTGATTGGAAGATTCGACCATTTTTTTGAAAATGCATCTTTAGGTTAATCAACTTTCTCTCTTCGAGTATTGTGGACAGTTTTCGATATTATCTGAATCTGGAAGAAATGTAGAAAAATTTGAGTAGTAACGAAATAGCGGCTCCACAAATCAAATAAACAAATTTATCATTTTGCCATTTTTCAGAATAAAGATTTTGTTTTTCCAGATGAAAAAATTCTAAATGTCTTGCTAGTAACTCTCTATAGTTATTTTTTAAATATTTCTGAAGAATTAGTAATTGTTTCTGGAAAATGTAATAAATAAATTCATAATTTGGTTATGTTTATAAAGCTAAATTTAGTTACCAACGCAATCAATTAAATGCTTATAACCGAAGAGCTTTCGCTGTGATATTTTTCTGTTGGGAAACAATTCATGATTTTTAAACAAATTTAAAAGGCAAATTACTCTAAAGCCGTTTTTGATGAAAAAACCATATTGTTTTTTATGACAGAGACTAAAATTTTTAACCAAGGTCTCTCTGTAATGATACTGTGTTATCCGGCAGAACATGTTTATTATTTTCACAATGCTTGAAAAAAATTAGTCGGAATTTAAAACAATGCATAGAAAATCCTCAGCTTGTTCATGTTTCTCGCGGAAAAATGTGTTGGTTATTTTTTTTTCTTACAGCCTCAGAGTCATTTGTCGATCGAAGTCTAACAACAAAACATGACAGTAGAGACCTATCGGTTATACACATTCAATTGATTGTGTTGAAGACACTTAAATGATCTCCTTAAACATGGTCAAATTAAGCAATTCTTTATTACATTTTCTGATTGTTCAGTTCTATAAAAACCAACTATGTAAAACTAATAGCAAGACATTACGCATTTATATTTCGAGAAAAAACGGAATCTATATGTTGAGAACTGGCGAAACAATGAATTTGTTTATTTAGTTTGTTTAAACAAGAAGGAATTATTTTTTTGAACCAAGTATCATATCAAAAGGTATTTTCAACATATCTGAGGTTGAAAAAAAGTTCTTTTACTGAAAAATTACAATATTATGCATGTTGTAATTGATTCTATTTAAACGAGTAACATTAAATGTATAAAATCAGAGAATCGCTCAAAAAAGCCATAAAAAAGATATTTCTCCTCCCTTCTTCAAGAAAAACGAAACAGATCTATTTCAAAATGACAAATCATACATTTGTTTATGCTAATCGTAAACAATAATGAGATGTCTGATACTGCTGGAAAAAATGCGAGACAAGTTTCCTCATCAATTTGGTATACATTTGCAAAACTGGATGAATTTTCATTAAATGGCTTCTTCGATTTTTTTTATTTTCTTCTCAATGACTTTTTACTGTTAGATAAAAAAAGGAAAAAGCCTTTTCAAAAATATGCGTCGACAACTTTGATAAAAATCTTATAAGCTTCAATAAAAATATCTGAACTTTTGACTCAAGAGAGGAAAGGGGTAGGGGTACTGAATATTGTCAAGCAGGAGGGGTAAAATATAGCCCAAAATTGAAAACGCAGTTTATAGACGGCCACTTACTTTCCGTTTCCTCTGTGGTCCTGGTAATCCTGATGATTTGAAAATCATCTAGATTGGAATCACCGAAGTCATCTGGGTTTGTTACGTCAATAAAATCAGTATTGTTTTCCTGTTCAGCATAAATAGGAGAGGAAATGTCGGTTGTTGCACCGGAAGAAGGGGATAGCTCACTAAGTGTCCACTCTCTAACAGTCGGCACTGGATCGAACGACACTTCAAGGTCAAAGCACTCTCCAGTTTCATGATGACAGCCTGAGAGTTGGTCGGTGCAGGAACATGTGAAACCACAGTAAAGGCCCCATCGACCAGGAAAGCATTTCTCTTCACATCTTTAGCATAAAGTCATTTCAAATTAGTAATTTTTTTTTCGAGAAACTCGGTTGATCTGAATAACGATAAATTCGGACAAATAGTTTTTTCAAGAAGAAGAACAAATCTGCCCTGGCCCGGATTTGAACCGGGAACGCTGCTGTACAAAAGTGAAGCGTTATACTAATATTGAAGCATCAGAGGGTTCATATCAAGTCACATGTGGCAAGCCTCCCGCGCCATCTCTCCTGAGAAGATTGTCAATTTTATGACAAGTCTCCTGAACCGGATTGTCTCCCTCCGGCATCTCTCACCCCCGAAAATGGCAAAAAAACGGCATCTCTCCTTAACAGGAAATTCAAAGTATTTCTTCATCCTGTGACGGGTCATGGGAATAATGTACGTCACATTAACTCAAAATGGTAAATCAGGTCATGGTAATAATGTAGGTCACCTACCTTCCTCTTTTCCCGAGTCTCGTGAATAGGGGAAGGGGCTCGGGGAAGCACTCCTGGGACTGGGATGGGGAATAATGTAGATCACATAACCTTGAAACGGTAAATCGTGTTATGCCGGAGAGCTTTGGCACTTATGCCACTTTACATGGTGAGAGATGCCGCAGGGAGACAATTTGGTTCGGGATATACTTGACGAAAAATTGCCAGTCTTTTCTGGCGCGGGAAAGACTTCCGCAAGAGAGACATGCGTATTATCATAAAAGAACGACTCAACCCGAAAGCTCAGTTTCAGGTCAGCCCTGAAGATGCGAACTGCAACGTTCGCAAAACGTCAGAAAAATTTGTATTCATCCACACGACCAATACCCGAAACATCCCCTTTCCCTTTAATGATTCATCATCTAAGCATCAAATTTACCTTCTCAACAAATTTCAATTTATGGGTCTTTGAAAAACGTGCTCAAATACAACAAATTTTTTCTTGTTGTTGAATTTTTTTGGAAAAATTCCCGAATATTATAAACAGTGTAATTATTATAGAATCACCCCCTTGTTTATGTGAAATCACTCTTAGAGATATTTCTGAAACTATTTCAGCGCAATCCCCAGCTCTTTGATAGGACTGTTTGTTTTTTATAATCAATGCCTGAAATTACAAATCTATATGCAGTGCAAACTCCAGGGTCGTAGAGGATTTAAGGCTTGAGCTTTTCACCATCCGAATCGATGAATGCAGTTATTAATTTTTCGATTTCAATTCCAGTTCCAAATTAAATGCTTACCTAATCCCCTGCCATCCAGGCGGACACTCGCATCTGCCATTTACTGGATTACACGCACTTTCGCGAGTGCAATTGCATCCATGCATACAGTACTTTCCCCACGTTCCTGGCTGACACTCTGCGAATCAGAACATTTTTCAAACCTTTTAATTCTGCTCCTCATTTTATTTATTTGATATCAACAAGGAAAATAATTATGGTACAATAAAATTTACTTAATTGTAATGCATCTCGACGCGGCCAGCTCAAAAGATAGGCCTATGTGATCTAAAAGCTAGGGCGCGTAGGTCCTAGCGTGCCTATGTTTGTTAATTTTTTTTTATTTATTCCAGTTCTATGTGAACTACTTAGATATAAAAAATTTTCACTGCTACAAATATATTTGTTCTTTTATTTATTCCTTTTGATTAAATTGAAACAGTTTTTGATTTGGAATTTGATATTTTTTTGTTGAATTACCAATTATCACATTTGGAATCCACTTCCGTTTGTTGAGTAAAGAATTATTCAACTTGAAAGTTCAATTTTTCTGGTTCAAATCAAACTTTTTTGCCAGAAAATGGTTTATATTTGATAAAAATCAATTCTCCTAGATGGAAATTAATTCTTCCAGTAGTAGTTCAATCTTTGTATTTTGCAGTTGAAGAACAAACTTTTTCGTTTTTAATTCATCGTTCTGGTGGGAAAATTTGTTATGATTAAGAACCCAACTATTTTGTAGAAAAATCATCTTTGTTGGATGACTTAACCTGTTTTTTATTTGGAATCAAACTTTTTTGTAATTGAAAATTCAACTTTTTTGGTAGGGAATCAAACTTTCTGCTTGAAAATTAACTTTTTCGGAGTAACTTCACCTTTATGGCATGAAAATTCAACATTTTTTTTTCTCCAAATTTCTCTTTCGTTTTTACTCAGAAATTACATTTGGTTGAAAATTTAATGTCAAGTATTTTGTCGGGAGTTTATCTCATGTAGAAAAAACATTTGTTTTTATGAATCAATAGTTTGTTTTCTTAAGGTTAGAAAATTAAAAACTTAGGTCAATGGTTCGCTCTGGAATTGAATCAAGATTATTTTCATAGAAATATCGAAATACATACTGGTAGTATGCTTAGAATTAGTGCTAGCCCTAAGCCTCTAAAAAGGGTGAAGGAAAATTTTTCGGAAAGAAGAAGACAAAGAGAGAGGACTGCGTAATGTGGAGAGGAAAATAAGACTTGGAGAGGTAGAGGACTTTGGCACTGAGTCGAGACCGCAACTCGAGGGATGCCCCCTCGGAATATTGACTGTAGACTGCAACGCAAGTGCATCGCGTTTCTAGTCGCAATGTCATAAAAATAAGGAAATCCCTGCATTTCGCTTTTTGTCACCAGTATTTATGATTTTCACAAGTTCTTAAGAAAGTTCTCATTTCCGCAACTATGAATGGGCTTTTAAATTTTTGTTGAGCTCCAATTCCGTTGGGTTTAAATTAAAATCTTTTTTGCTAAACAATAAAATATTATACTTTTGGTTGTAAATATTTTGTTTTCTATAATGGAAATGACAATAAAGGCTATTAAACAATATTTATATTAAACAAGATTAAAAAATCTGCGTCAAATTTTACACAAATCTAATACCTTCTCTGATGAGAATGTAAAAATGATTCAATAATAGAAAAAGATATCGTATATTTTCTTTCAATTTCCTATTCTATGGTCGAACATAAATTTTATTTATCATAAATAGTGTTGAATCACTCGGTTTTTCTTCAGCAGACAAATTTTCGAAACAGAAACTTTAATCATTTAAGTTATCTTTCAAATTGACCACTCTTTGTTGAAAATTACATAATTTCCTGGCAAATTCTCTTCTTATGCTTAGGCATTCAACTATTTGGTAAAGAAATCGTCTTTGTGAGTTAAAAATTTAACGGCATTGTTGAAAAGTCAACCAATTCGAAAATTGAATGGTTTCCTGAAATAAGTTGTCTTTTCAATTCGAAGATTCCACTTTCCGACTACAAATGCAACTGTTGGTGATAAGAGTTTAATATTATCTCTTTGAAAATTCGATTTTCTGGTTAAAAATCCAGATATTCGTTTAAAAGATTATCTTTCTTGGTTAAAAATCAAATTATTTTCTTCCAGAAATGCCGTATATTTTGACTCCAAATCTCATTCTTATTGGAACTATTATGGTTACTTAACATTAATTTTATTTGGGAGAATTGGGCTCCTTATAAGTTTTCTATTTTCGTAAAAAATCACTCTCCTTCCTGTGTTTTGAGATCATTTTGAGCCGTGTAGTATGTGAAAACAGAGTTTCTGTATTTTGAGGATATATTTCAATAAATAAATTAAATTAAAAAAATTCCGGCAATGGATTGAGTTTTAATGAATGTGTGGCGTAATTTTTGAACAGCCCCTATGTAATTGTTTGAAAAAACATCCCAATATTCTTACGACAATCTTTAAACAATTTTACCGAGGATCCCGTTAACAAAAATTTATTAAAAAAGAAAAAGCGCTTCTTCTTGCTCTTATTGGGGAATAATAACGTGGATTTTCATATCATTTTCCAAACATCTCACCGTATGAACAATCGATCCCTTGATAGCCTGGCTTGCATAGACAATTGTTCGGTGAAGTGCACTCGCCTTCGACACACTTCTCGCAGAATGGCACACATTTCGCCTCTGTCCCCGCTTCACCGTGAACCTCTTCTATTGTATAACCTTCGCAGCATTCATTTACAGTCCTTTGTTTGACCTCCGTCTGAAAAAATAGGGAAAAAGGCGTAAATTCTTCTGCGAGAGGGAGAAAAATTCAGGACAGAAAGTAATTATTCTATATCCGTCATCGCAGATAGGCATTTTATATATGGGACATTCTTTTACAAATCGAACAGAGATTTGAACGACCCATTTTTGATTAAGCTAATACTTTTTTTACGGATTCTTTATCAAAAAAGAGAAGATACATATTTGGGGATTTTTTGTATTTTTCAATTTTTTGAAAAATAGGAAGGGTTAAAAAATTGAGAATTTGAGAGAAGGCTATTTTTTAAAAATGCATAATTCCTGTTCTATTTGAGCTAGAGACCTTTTCTCTTTTTGGTTTGAAAGATAAAAGAACAAGCTTCAATAAGAAGATCATCCCAAAAATATTATCAACACATTGAAATTGTTATTACCAATTGAAATTTTTAATCTGATTTTTAACTAGTTTGACCCCCATGAATTCAGTTCTTAGTATTTTTATCGTATTCTACGTCAAAGTTCCGATCGAAAACGATTTATTTAAAAATGGTGATTTCATTACTACTATCCGAAAAAATTTAATGTATCTAGTTGTGTCGAGCGCGGTACCTCACTCCGTCGTGCGTATCACATTGCACGGCCGATTTTCTTCTTTGATATCGTTTTCTCTTAAATATGAATGATTATTATATATTTTCA
>WSXT02021616.1:0-14122 GCA_011762715.2 Neuroterus valhalla | reverse complement strand
AGAATTTTTTGTTCCGTTTTACATAAGGGATTCGCATATACAAGGAATATGATGAGTTGAGGATCACCCTGTATATAGCTTTGGAGGGAAGAAGAAGATTTGTATAGAAAGAGATGGTGAGAGGTAGAGGTTACCATCTGAAGGGAGATGGAGTGTGTAGGAATTTTTTAGAGCGTAGGGAGCAAGGAAGCAAGAATGATGAATATAAGGCGTGAGAGTGTATGATGGGAGAGGTTATAGTGATTGAGATGGGGGAAGAGAGGAAATTTGACGGATCAGAATATTTGTGAGAGAGGAGTGTGAGGGAAGGGATGATGTTTGAGGAAAGATATGTATAACATGGTAGGAGAGGTGACGGGTAGGGTAGAATGGAGTAGGGGAGTATAAATGTGAGGAAGAAGGAGAGATAAGGGCAATAGAGGGGAATAGCAAAGGGTGGAGAATCGGTTCCTCTTGGTGGACCCTCGTGAGATGCCCACGATTTTAGAATTGAACTTTCAAAATAATATCAAATTTCTGACGAAAATTCAGTTTTCGTGAGACTGAACTAATCAAAGATCAAAACTAGAAGTGTTAACAAAATATATAGGTTGCGGGAGCAATGTGAAGAGAGGGGTTTTAAAGCGAAGAAGGAAAGTACAGAGGAAGTGTCAAGTGCACGTGACAAGAAAGAACAAAAGACGAGCGGTATGGATGGGACAAGGGAGGTAAGATTGGAAGAGAGAGAAAAAAGAAAAAAATAGAAGAGGTAGAGGAATAATACGAGGAAAGATAGGGTAGGCAGGTTAGTTTTCCAAGCGTTTAGGACAAGGAGGAAAGTGCGAGGAATAAGAGACAAGGGTAAGGGAAGACGGTATAGTGATCAAAGGAGGGGGTCCGAATGATGAGAATATAGTAGGGTAGGAGTGTAAAGGACGAGAGGGTGTACGAAAAAAGAAGTGTGTTATATTATAGGAAAAGGAAGGGAGCAAGATAGAATGGAGTGTCAGAGATCAAATGTGAGGAGATACAAGTAATACAGAATAAGCACAATAAAGTTGAATATTAGAAGGTAGAGAATAGGGTCCCTGACGGTAACCAATCTTTGGAAGAGGGTTGGAGCAAGCTTCTTGCATACCGGAAATTATCAGTTCCACTAAACTGAACAAGATTGGAGCCATATCAATATCGAAATATATTTGTTGCATTATTAACATTTTTTTCTTATTTCAGGACCATGGACGATACGATGGGATTCAACGTGTCTTATTTGGTGGCAGTCTGCGGTTTTGGTTGCACAAGCTTTTGCTGCTGGACTCCTTATCATACTTGTCTCATGGACAGTTGAGCTTGAGTTTGAATCGAATGATACTTGTGGATGTGGATGACATTTTTGTGGGAGAAAAAAGTACCAGGTTGAAAAAGGATGATGTCCTGGCGTTGCTAGCCACTCAGCAGAGGATACAAACTCTCGTGCCGGGATTTAAGTTCAACTTGGGGTTTTCCGGGAAGTATTTTCATCACGGAACATCCGAGGAGAATCTTGGGGACGACATGTTGCTGGAGAACGTCGACAGGTAAGGATTAAATCGAAAAAAATATATACGAATTGTCGGTAACCTGTTGCTTTATCAGGTTTTGGTTTTATGCAGTTTTCCGCTTCCCTCGCCTAATTTTCCAAGCGATTTCGAGTTTTTCTAACAAGGAATTTGGCTGCTGATGGAAAGGGCTGTGTGATGGCTCCAGATGGATTGAGTACGTTAGGAAATAGTTTGCGACTTTTGCAAAATGCGACCCTACAATGTTAAGATTCTATAATAACTTAGCAAGTTCTGAACAATTTTCCCTATATGATTCCGAAATTTCAAGAATTTTTCCCTCCTTTTTTTTCTTCGTGTTTCTTCTTGTCTGCGAACTGAATTTATCCAACTCAATTAGAAAATTCAACTGTTTTTGATTTGAAGGTATTTTTTTTGGTTGGAGTCTCTTTTTTATATTGATCATCGGGATTCATCTCAATCGGTTAAAAATTCAACTGTTTGGTTCCAAATTCAATCTTCTCGATGGAAATCCAACTATTTTTTGAAAAACCAACCATTGAGAATCATAAGGTTAACGGAATAGTTGGAATTTGAACTTTTTTTTAATTGATTTTTGGATGAAAATTCATGTATTTTGTTAGAAATTTCATGTTTTTTTCTTGCTTCAAAATTCAATAATTTTTTTTTGAATTTGGCTTTTTTGGCAAAACATTTACCGTCCTGATAGGAAGCTTACAATTCTGTTCCAAAAATAATTTTTCAATCAGGGATTTCACTATTCCATTTTTAGTTGAACATTTGTTCTTCATATGCAACAGTTTACTTTACTTTTATTTATCTTAAAGTTGGAATAGTTGGTAGAGAATTAACTTCTGCTTCAAAAAATCATGTTTTTGGATTGGAAGTTTGAGTACTTCGTTGAAAGTTGAAGTGCTTCGTTATCGGTATTTTGTATGAAATTATGTACACTACCGTGGGAAATTATGAGATCGATTGACGCAAGCACTATCAAACATCACTGCTGGCTTTGAACCACGATAACTCAACAAAAAAAACAGATAGGTCATTTTTTTTAAAACAGTTCGAAAGCCTATGAAATGCCACGTCTAGTGATGTTAAATGGATTTCGTTTTTATCTGCTTAGGATGATACAGCACGTGATAAGTTTTGAAAAAAAATTCTAGATTTTCCAAGATTTTGTACCTCGACTTTAACTCCCAGCATGACCAAGGAAAATTGTTGCGAAAATCTGAAAATCCTGAAAAAAAGAGCCTAAAATTTTATCTTTAATTCAAGCCGAAGAAACTTCAAAAATCTCCATCGGTTCCCGAGATACGATTAAAAATGTTCACTCGTATCTGAGTTGAGTTTAAGGCGACGATCACGGTTTTCGGCCGGTCTGCTGCTCGCTTCTTCCGTTGAGGCAGGACTGAATAGGCCACGCACACTGGTAGTGCTTGATTGGGGCTCTCTTATACTTTTGGTTCTAGTTATCAGTAATTTTTATTTCAAATGATTGTAAATTTTTTAAATTATTTATTGTTTTTTCAATTCTTTACAATTATTTCAATTCAGAATTATTAATAAAAATCTAGATATATTGGAGTTATAATAATAATAATTTCATTATTATTCACTTTTAATGTTGTTGAAGTTTTTTATATAAATAATTTATTTAGAAATAAGATACTGAATTCGTTTGAAAAATAGTTTACTCTCGTAACGATATATCAACATTTTCATTATTATTCTAGTTGATAAAAATTTTAAGCAATAAAAAAATTTACAACCATTTGGAATAAAAATGACTGATAAGCAGAATCAAAAGTATAAGAGTATGAGGGTCGGTCCTGACTCAACGAAGGAGGCTAGCAGCAGACCGGCCGAAAATCGCGATCGTCGTCTAACACTCAACTCAGATACGAGTGAACATTCTTAATCGTATCTCGGGAACCGATGGAGATTTTTCAAGTTCCTTTGGCTTAAATCGAGAATAAAATTTTAGGCTCTATTTCTTACAATTTTCAGATTTTTGCAACAATTTTCCTAGGTCATGCTAGGAGTTGAAGTCGGGGTACAAAATTTTAGAAAATCTAGAATTTTTTTTCAATACTTATCACGCGCTGTATTATCCTAAGCAGATAAAAACAAAATCCATTTCACATCACTAGATGTGGAACTTCAAAGACTTTCCAACTGTTTTTAAAAAAATACTCTATAATTTTTTTCGCTGAGTTATCGTGGTTCAAAGCCAGCAGTGATGTTTGATAGTGCTTGCGTCAATCGATCTCATAATTTCCGACGGTAGTGTATTTTGTTAATAATTCATCTTTCTGACTTTTTCAATTAGGAATTTGAGTATCCGAATTCTTTTTGACATTTTATGTTTTTAACCCTCCGTTTGGCGCATGGGTCCAGCCAGACTTTTGGCGATTTAACTTGTTCTTTTAACAATCTTCTGACTGAGCTGGCGACCTCAAACTCCCTGACTTTTCCTATAATTTCATTTTCTTTCATTAAAAACAAAAACTGCAAGGATAAATGCTATATGAGGATAATTACAGGAATATTTATTTCAATATCCTTCGGTTCGGCACATGGGGTCTGGCCAGACCCCTTTATATTTTATATGGGAATCTTTGAAATGTATTTCTCAGGAAGCAGAACCGGCTCAGCACTAGGCTTCGCCATTTCCGAAAATAGTTCCGTTTGATGTTTCAAGATACCAAAAAAAGTTTCATCCCCCTAGCTCTTTCGGATCACCCCCGTTTTCTACCCCTTAGATCCAAAAAATCAAAAATACACTCAAAAAATTCCCAAAGTCGCAGACCTAAAATTTAATGATTGAAAATAGTTCCATTTGACGTTTCAAGATAAAAAAAAAAGTTTCATCCTCCTAGACTTATCGGAACCCCTCGTTTTCTACCCCTAAGATCCAAAAAATAAAAATAGAAAATATGATAAAAAATTCCCAAATTCGCAGACCTAAAATTTTATGATCGAAAATAGTTTCATTTGATGTTTGAAGATAATGAAAAGAGTTTCATCCGCCTGCATCTTTCGGAACCCCTCGTTTTCTATTCCTAAGATCCAAAAAATCGAAAATACACTAAAAAATTGTCCAATGCCCCAGACCTAAAATTTTATGACTGGAAATAGTTCCGATTGATGTTTCAAGATAATGAAGAAACTTTCATCCCCCTAGCTTTTTTGGAAACCCTCGTTTTCTACCCCTAAGATAAAAAAAATAAATATATACTAAAAAAATGCCCAAAGTCCCAGATCTAAAATTTTATGATTGAAAATAGTTCCTTTTGATGTTTCAAGATACTATAAAAAGTTTAGTCCCATCAGCTCTTCTAGGACACCCTTCTTTTCTACCCCTAAATCAAAAAAAAATCGAAAATACACTGAAAAAATGCCTAATATCTCAGAACTAAAATTTTATGGATGGAAATAGTTCCGATTCACATTTTAAGATACTAAAAAAAGTTTTAGCCCCCTAGCTCTTCTAGAATACCCTCGTTTTCTACCCGTAAGATCCGAATAAATCGAAAATACACTAAAGATTCCCTTATTCCCAGACCTAAAATTTCATGATTGAAAATAGTTCCATTTGATGTTTCAAGATATCCAAAAAAATCTTATCCAGCTCTATTTGAAAAACCTTATTTTTGACCCCTAGACATATTATCTGTGGAATGAAAGAATTAGTTGTAATCACTCAGGTACAAAAAGGAGGTACAACTTTTTTACCTTAACACAATTCATTTTCTGTGTACTGCATTTTACTCTTATCTACAATAATAAATGTGATAGAGAAAAATGAACGGTTAAATAATGCAATAGTTTTCTAAGCTAACTTTAACACGCTACATCCAAAAAAAAATTAATATTAGCAAGAAAATAAGTTCCAATATAATGTTTGTCCCATAGTTAAATATCTAAGCACTGAGTCTTTAGGATGTTCTACAGTTATCTTAAATTAAAATATTACCTTCTTTCAAAGTCATGCATGGAATCGAGGAACATATTACTATTTTCAATTCCAACTTATTGTGTAGAGATTTAGGAATTGTTATTTAGAGTTTTTTTTTGTAGGTAGAGGTTGCAAGTCAGGTTTTTCGTTTCCACCTGAGTAGGTAATTAAACATATGAGGAAGTCACAAGGATGAGGAAAAAACCAAAAAGATACACCTGCATACTCTATAAATGTATATCAAAACACCTGCAAAAATGGGATATTTCAATATTTCCATACATTTGCATGCATATATACAGGGGTCTAGCCAGACCCCATGTGCCAAACCGAAGGTTATCGGAACATGTGCCAAACGGAGGGTTAAGTAAAAGTTGATTCATCTGTTTGAGGATTCAACTCCTTCAGCTGTAGATTCTTTGTTTCAGTAGAAAACTCTTATGCTTGATTTGAAATTGGTTTATTGAACTTAAAATGTTACTGTTCCATTTTTGGGTGAGGATCATTATTTTTTGAGTCGGAAATTCGACTATTTTGTTGAAAAACAGTATTTGTTCTTAGAAAATTATTCTTTTTATTTGAAAATTAATCTTCTTGTTTGAATATTCACCTTCATGGTTAGAATTTGGAGTGCCCTAGTTGAATGATCATCTTTTTAGTTTAAAAATCATCTTCTTGGTTTGAAATTTAACTGTTCTTGTTGCAGAGTCATAATCTTATTTGTAAATTCATCACCTTGATTGAAAAATGAACTTTTTTGTTGCAAATTCGTTGTTTTCTTATTATCCTAAATTGATTGTTTTTGATTGTTACTTTAACTGTTTAATTTTTGTACAAAAATTGATTTTTTCCGTTGGCAATTCGAGTATTCCTTTCAAAATTGATCCATTTTGCAATACTTGATCTGTTGTGTTAAAGGATGTTCAGAATAAACGTCATGAATAGAAATGAATGTTTGTGTTTCGAGACAAATATAAATATGTTACTTCTAGTTGACCGGGAAAATTGGAAAACTTGACCGTGAAGAACCGGGAAATGACCGGGAATTTGAAATCGTCCGCCGAATCGCCACCCTGAAGATTCAACAAGGTTCCAAATACAACATTTCAATGTACAATTTTCGATCTTTATATATATCTTCCAAATTTAAAGTTGGCATACTACTTTCATTTTGAAAGCTTGAGCTAATTTGGGAGATTAAGGGATCATCGAAAATATTTATGGTGGGCATTGTCTCCGCAAGGGAACGAACTCTACGAAGTGCATTCTCGTGGCAGCTTAGGGGTAGCGTCCACTGGAAGGGGAAGAGAACCGAGGTAGCTGTGGAGGAAAAGATGATCGCCCACCAGGGGGCAAGGCTAGTGAAGACTTCTTCACTACAGGTGAAATATTTGGATTGAGCCATTAGGCCAACAGTACCTTCGTTGTGGGATTTCCTTTAAATTCGTCAGAGTACTTGCTCAAACTTGTCTCATGGGACCTGTTAGGAGAAGATTCTTTTAGGGGATCATGGCTTTGGATTTGCGTTGGGGCAGCTTTGCTCAATCTGCAACCAGGGAGTAAAAGAGAACTTGTTCCATCTGTTAGTGGAGTGCTTAATGTATAGAGACCTTAGGTTGGATTGTTTAAGGTCATCCGTAGATCTTACAGCCTCCGTTTCATTCTGGATCACATTGCTAAATTCTCTGAATAGAGCAAAACTTTGCCTTGTCGCTAGGTGCTTGCCTAGGATAATAAAGGTCAGATGATTCATAATGTCTCCGTAGGACTAAGCAGAATTTCAAAGTAACATGCCTGTCTCAATAATAACACAGGTCTGCAAATAATGGGGTTGTATTTGTTGTTTGAAAACGAGAGGTCTTTTCCGGAGTAATTTTTTCCGTAGAATCCGAATTCGAGCTCAGAATATGTCCACCACATCAGGATTTTGAGGTTACATACTCGGAAAATGGGAGTTTTCGCTACTTTTGAGATTATGTACCGGGCGCGCAAAATTTTTCTGGTCTTGTTTCAAAAAGTCGTCATTTAGTACTACTCTTCCCTTTCAAAATGAGCTATTGAACAGTCACCAGCAATTTTTCTTTACAAAGATACAACGATTTTCAGTTTGGACATTCATCTGAACAACCGTATGAGCATTCACTTTGACTCTTTGGAGTATACCATTTTGCACTCGGAAATTCCTCTTAGTACCTGGAGGGCTTGATGGTCACGCTTAAAAAAGTACACACAGAACGAACATAGTATTCGTACTTGGTGACCCCAGTAACTCCTCCATACAGAATTTCAGAGACCAATATTGTTTTGTCCGTAAATTTCAGTACGCCATTTTGAATCGGCCGTCTTGTTGATGAGAATTTCAATCTTGCGACTTTATATTCATAACCAGCGACCCCGAAACCCTCAAATAAGAGCTTTTATAGATCGACATCCTTCGATTTTGTCAATTTCAATCCGCCATATTGAATTCGCCATCTTGGTAAGAAAGATGTCCAAAGAGTCAAAGTGAATGCTCATACGGTTGTTCAGATGAATGTCGAAACTGAAAATGGCTGTATCTTTATGAAAAAAATCGCTGGTGACTGTTAAATAGCTCATTTTAAAGGAGAAGAGTAGTTCTAAATAATGACGTTTTGTAACAAGACCAAAGAAATTTCGCGCGCCCAGTACATAACCTCAAATGTAGAGAAACCCCCCATTTTCCGAGTATATAACCTCAATTATTCAAAAATCCTGACATGATGGACATATTTTGAGCTCGGATTGAGATTCTAAAGAACAAAATACTCCAAAAAAGACCTTTAACTTTTCTGCGACAAAACCTTGTAGACCTGTGTAATGTTGGCAATAAGGTTATTCAATTCATGTTAGTTTCAATCATGTTCCGCCCCTTTCTTTAGGTCTATGACCTAAAGAAATATCGCAGTTATAATTATATATCATGTAGTACATTGTATTGTAATAATGACGTTAAAGAAATAAAATAATGAAAGAATATTGAAGCTGTCGACATTGTGAATTAACAAAAGAATAATTTTTCAGATTTACGTGGTTTTCCCACATGTGGAATCATCAGCAGCCACACCTTTACGAGAATGTAACGCATCTGCAACTGGACATGGCGTTGAACAAGCAGTTCGCAAAGGACCACGGGATCCCAACCGGAAGTGGATATAGCGTCAGTCCGCACCACTCGGGAGTCTATCCCGTCCACGAGGGTCTCTACGAGGCGTGGAAGAAAGTCTGGAACATTAAAGCAACCAGTACTGAGGAATATCCGCACTTGAGACCGGCTCGCCTCAGGCGTGGTTTTATCCATCGCAACATTATGGTACGAGAATCATAAAGAGGGCTTTTGAATTTCCTTTCCTCGATCTCCCTTAACTCAAAACTTCACCGCCCGCGGCTGTGTAATTTTTCGAAACAACAAAATTAAAGCTACGACGGTAAAACGGCGCAATCTCTTCTATTTCCGACCACTTTTCTTCTTTACGTTATAACAAGGAAATATTTCTCAAGTGAAACTTCTATACGCACGACGTGATTTGTCAAAAGGGCGACGCACTCAGTGAAACGCTGACGGTTCGAATAAGTGCTGTGAGGTTGCAGAAAAATAAATCTTCAGCTCTCCCAGATTTTTCCTAAAAAAATCTTAGGTCAATCCAGAATTTCTTCAGATTCATTCATATTCTTCTCTCAACCCCTTTTTATAAGCTCTTTTACTCATTTTTCCAAGAAACTTCTCTTTTTTTATCGTAGTTTCTCTCAAATGCGAACTGGATGAATAGAGCCCTATAAGAAAATTTGACTGTTTCTTCTCGAAAGTTGATTGTTTTCTATTGAAAAGTCTGCTATCATATTTCTGTTTCCGGATTCATCTTCAAAATCCGTGGTCGAAAACACAAGTCTGCAAGTAATGGGGTTGTATTTGTTGCTGGTTTGTCGATCACGTCAGTATTTTGAAATATTTGAGGTTATATAGTCGGAAAATGGGGTTCTTTGCTACTTTTGAGGTTATTTACTTGGCGCGCGAAAATGTCTGTATCTTTGTGAAAAAAAATATCGCTAGTGACTGTTAAATAAGTTATTTTGAAGGGGAAGAGTAGTACTAAATGATGACGCTTTGAAACAAGACCACGGGTGAAAATGAAATGAAAAACATTTTCTCGCAGTTTTATGTGCAAGAAAAGGATCCTTATTGATTCCGGAGTTCCTAAAACTAATAAGTACGGCTGAAAAGATTCATTGAATTGATCTTAGACGTTAATATTACATTATTGTGTATCCTTTTCTCAAAAACAAAAAGCTTATTATTCAAGTAATAGTGATTGAAGGCAATGGAATCGGAAATATAATGATGAAAAATCACTATAACATATAAGAATAATTATGAAATTGCCATTTTTAGTTTCTTATCTGATCTTAGATTGAAATTTATTTGGAATCGATTACATGGAAATTTTTAGCTTCAACATTCCCTTATTTTGGAGAAAAGATGTAATTTGTGGACTACTGGTCAGAAGTTTTATTGCCGTCTGAGTGATCCCTCAGAATGTATTACAATGACGTTTCGACAACGCGTCGGTTGTCCTTTTCAAATAAAAATGGTAAAAATCGATCCTGTAGGTTATGTTCGAAGCTATTGTTTTTCATTATATGTGATAAGTTATATGGTGTTATGTTTGTTGTGGAAATAGTCCTTATATATAAACTGTTAAACTTGACTCCACCTGTGAGACGGATGCAGTATTTTATTTGAAATTCTTGATTTTGTTTTGTGATCCATGTCAATTCTCTGACGTCTCACAGGCAGAGAGATTCCTTTATGAATTCCCTTATTTTATTGGAAATTTAATTACTTTGTTAAAAAAGTCTGAATTTAAGGTCAAAACTTCAACTAATTGTTCGAAAGTTCAACTACTTTGTGCAAAATTGATTTTTCTGGTGGAAAATTTGAAATTCCAAAATGTGGACGAAACTTTGTAAAGAAAATGTATTTCGTGGATTCAACTATTTGGTGGGGATGGAATTTTTTTGTTTAAATTTTATTTATTTTGGGAGCAATTTGAGCTTTTTGTTCAAAACTCAATCTATTTATGCAAATACTGAATTTCTGCATAGAAAATACAATTTTCAAATAAAAAATATATATTATTGGTTTGAAATTTCAATTTTTCTGTGCGAAATTGTTCCGGGTCTAAAATATTAACAATTCGGTAGAAAATTCAACTATTACGTCAAAAATTACCTTTTTGGTTGAGAATTTACAATTTTGGATGACAATTCAACTGGTTTGGTGGAGAATTTGGCTAGTTAGGTATAAATTGAACTTTTTAAAAATATTGAAATATCTGGTGGAAAATAAACATTTTTGTTATAAATAATTTTACGGTGTTAAAAATTTGACATTTGTGTGGGAAATTGATCGTTTAAGCTTGAGATTTAAAAATTTGATATAAAATCAACTGTTTGGATATAAATTAATTTTTCCTTGCTGAAAACTCATAATTGTTCTGTTGATAAAAAAGTTCTGCAGAATTTTTTCTTACAAATACGTCTTGTTTGAAAAGAAATTAATCTTCATGCAAAAAAATTTGTTCGAATTTCCTTGAAAAGTCATCTAATTGGTTCATGATTCAACTATTTTCTAAATAATTGGTCTATTCTCGATGAAATCAACTAGTTGAGAATTAGTTAGCTTTCTTGTTGAGAAGAAATTTTGTGAACGGAAATTTATTTGTTCCATTTTTATTCGAAATTTATGTTTTTTAGTTTAAAATTAGTTTTTTGTCAGGAAATTATTTTTTTTTGAATGAAATTTCATCTGTGTAGTTCAAAAATCCAAATATTTCTTTGAAAATTTATTTATTGTGTTGAAGGCGTAATAGTGTTGTTGAACTAATGAAAATGCTGTAATATATATGAATAAGTATGAAATTGAAATTTTTAGTTTCTTATTTAATCTTGAATTTAAATTTATTTGAAATTTTCGTTTTTTTTGGAGATAGAAAAATATATAAAAATCCAAACATTTGAAAAAATTGCAATACCTAGTTTTTATGAAGAATTCAGAGATTCTGCAAGATTTCACGGAAATCCCAGAAAGATTTCAAAGGTTTAAAAGATCTCACGGAGATTTCACGAAGGTTGGTTCACCAGATTTTGAGAAAGATCAGAAAAAAAATAGTTCTCTTAGTTGAAAGTCTAACCTTTTTGTTGGAAATTTAATTTTATCTTTGGAAAATTTTACTACTTCGTAGAATATCGTTCAATTTTAGTTGAAAATTATTTTGTAACTGAAAAATCAGCTAATCCATTATTGATTGGAGGTCTATAATTTTTTTGTCTTAAATTGAACAATTTGGTTGAACATACTTGTATTTTTTTGCAATTCTGTCTCTTCTTTTGTAGAAAATTATTCTTCTTGATCGAAAATTCGACTGTTTCGTTGAAAGTGGAATTTGTAAGTCCAAACTGTATTCAATTAGCTGAAGATCCACCTTTTTGTTCGAAAATTCAAGTTTTCTGTTCCGAATTGGTTTTTTGTTGTTTTTTAAAAAACAATTTATTCAACTGCTAATTCTACTATTCCATTTTTGGTTGAAAATTAATAGTTTTTTTCTCAAATCGAACTATTTTATTGTAAAGTTGGCCTGTTTGATTGAAAATTGTATTATATTCATAGAAAATACAACTGTTCCTTTAGACTCCAAAAGTTGAACTAATTTATTGAAAATACATTTTTTTTTTCTTTTTTTACTGGAAGTGCCCTTTTTTGTTGAATATTTATCTGCATGGATGAAAATTCATCTTCAATGGTAAAAAGTTGATGTTCTTTATTGTAATTTCATCTTTTTTGGTTAAGAATGGAACAACTTGATGTCAAGTCGAACTATATTGCAAATACTTATTATTCTTTCCTTCAAGATTTTTCATTTCAGTAAGAAATTCCACTATTTCGTTGTAAAGTAACGCGTTGAAAATTTAACTGTTCGAAGAAAATTCGTCTTTTTGAGTTGAACCTCGACAGTTTCATTGAAAATTCATATTCTTTTATCAAGAAAGTTGATCTTTTTAACCTAATGTTCAACCGTTCTTTAGAAATTCGTATTTTCTTCCAAATTATACCATAAAAATAAAATAAAAACATCCTTGTCGAAAGTTGAACAACTTTTGTAAGAAGAACTTTCGTTAAAGATTTACCTCTTCGATTGAGAATTCAATCATTTCATTGTAAATTAATTTTTTCTGTTTTAAATTCATATTTTGTGTTTAGAAATTCTTTCCTCTTCTTGAAAATCCGTCTTTTCGTCTTGAAAACTCAACATTTCAAAAGAGAATTAAACTATTTGGTTGAACTTTTACATATTAGTTCCGCGGACAATATAATCAATCAGAAATTTCAAAACTTTCAAGCTGGGTGTTTCCAAATGAAACTTTCAAACTGGACGTTTCCAAATGAAACATTTAGAATCAAAGTTTTCGAATGAAACTTTCAACGGCACATCAGCACATAGAAGCGTTTTACAATCTTTTCTTTATTTTTCCGGTAATAATGATTTAATAACAATCAGTGCAATATCGGGAGCGGAACGATACTTCTAATTTTTAAGAAATAAACTTCGCACTCAGCTCTTCATATCAATTTTAATTGGAATCCCTCCGAAAAGTCGACACTGCATTCCTAACAGAAAAAGGGAGATAAGATAAGCTTTATTTAATTTGAAAGGCCGCATTATGAAGAGAAGAATGATAATGCGGTCAAGTCTGTGACCTTTTCTGGAATAAAAATTACCTTGAAGAAAAAATATAGCTGCTTATCCCGCAAAGAATTAATAAAGAAGTAGGAAAGGTCGGGAGTAGTTTTTTTTTTGCGACATTTAAAGTCTTGGTGCAATTACTTCTGATTAAAAGAGCAGACAATTGAGAAAAATTGAGATGGGAGTCACATTTTTCAAATTTTTTGCTTCAGGTTCTTCCGAGGCAGACTTGTGGTTTGTTTACACACACGATATTTATCGAAAGGTATCCGGGAGGCAGAGACAAACTTGATGAGTCGATTCAAGGTGGAGAGTTATTTCAAACAATTGTCTACAATCCGGTGAGTTCATAAATTTTTCTTTTACAGTTTTACATCCTCTTCCGATATTATTTATTGAAATGCAATTTCCTGTTACAAAAAGGACGCCTTTCAACTTTCCAGCGGAGTTATAAGGCGTCCCTTTCTCACGAAAAATGGTTTTCAATTTCCTGAATAGAAATCCACATTTTGTCTCAATGACGTTAGAATACTTTCTAACTCTTTATTTCCTAATCCTATTTATATCGTTTCTCCTATATTTCCCCTTATCCAAGTCTACGAAAAACTCCTCCATCCTAAATATCAACCCTCCATGAACTCTCTCTTTCATGGACTCCCATAGCGCCCTCCTTTTCACGGAGTCGAATGCTCTTTTGAAATCCACCAACACTGTAACCAGATTTCCTTTCTTCTGACCCCAGTGGGGCCGTACTTAAATTACGTACGACGCTTCTTATCCATTTTTGAGCCCTCTGCCCACGGCTCCCTAAGTGCCAAGTTATGTTTCGATGATCCTAGCCTCCGCCGCCACCTGTAAGCTAT
>WSXT02021605.1:0-14122 GCA_011762715.2 Neuroterus valhalla | reverse complement strand
CAGCTGGTTAACGAACTTGACTTGTATTTTTGGTCCCTCAAAATGGATGCCAAAGCACGATCGAATATGATCATTCTCTCGAAAGCTTTCGAGTTCACAGATATTTTTTCTTTTTTTTTTGTGCGATCAAAAACGGAATTTTCGATTTTCTGAGAAAATTCAAAAAGTCGTATTCACCATATTGAAGGGCTCCCAAGAAAAAACATTGTTGCTCTCTGACTCTTTTTTCAATCTTGCATTATTTGGTTAAAAATTCTCATTTTCTTATACATTTTTGAAGTATGAAAATGCCACAACTCTGGCAATTTTGCTTTTATCAAAAAAAGTCACGAAGATAAATTGTTTCGTTTCTTACATGCCACAAGAAACCGTACTTACAATTTTTGAGTCTTGGAAAAAAAAATCCAAAAAAATTTTCAAAATGCTCCCCCTCTTTTATTTTTGATCCGAAACAGCTGGTTAACGAACTTGATGTGTATTTTTGGTCCCTTTAAATGGGTGCCAAAGCACGACCGAATATGATCATTCTCTCGAAACCTATCGAGTTCACAGATATTTTTTCTTTTTTTTTGTGCGATCAAAAACGGAATTTTCGATTTTTTTAGAAAATTCAAAAAGTCTTATTCACCATATTGTAGGGCTCCAAAGAAGAAACATTTTTTCTCTATGACTCTCTTTTCAATCTTGCGTTATTTGGCTAAAAATTCTCATTTTCTTTTACATTTTTGAATTTTGAAAATGCCACAACTCTAGCAATTTAGCTTTTATCAAAAAAACTCATGGAGATAAATTGTTTCATTTTTCACTTACTACAAGAAACCGTACTTATAATTTTTGAGTCTTGGAAAAAAGTCCAAAAAAGTGCTCAAAATGTTTCCCCTCTTTCATTTTTCATCAAAAATAGCTGGTTAACGAACTCAGGCTGTCTTTTTGTTCCCTCGAAATGTGTGCCAAAGGGCAATCCAATCCGATTATTCTTTCGAAAGTTATCGAGTACACAGATTACAGACTACAGGCTACAGACTACGCCTTACCGGGTGAGCTACCAGGTGTTTGGACATACAGTAACGCTAGCTAAACCACCATCCGCTCGCAACTCTTCAAATGCATTTTTCTCGAAAATGGTCCAAAGTTGCGCCTTCATGATTTTTCAGAAAACCTTGTGAGCCCATTGTCACACGAGACAAACGACATGATAAGATTTTGATAACAAGTGACGTTTTTCGCATCTTGGTAAATTTGCAACGTCATGAGACTCTTACTACATAGACGTTACCAAGGCATAAGAAGCAGCTGAAAATTTGGATAATTCATCGTGGAGTTTTGAACCTACGACTAAAAATACACAAAATACAAACGCAAGGACGTCCAAAAAATTGGAGGGCCCCACTTACCTGAAGACTCAGCAAGTGGAAGCGGTGAACCAACATGAAATTCGGAACAAATCTTCTCAGAACGGTCACTCTCTGACTGGGGCGCATGTTGCGGAGATCGTGCAGCACATAGATTCTGGAATAAGGATATCATTCTGGAGAATTTGGCGGAACCGCCGAAACTATTTTGGAATAACGTGATGCCAAACTATCTGAATATTTAATTTTGATGTTTTGCAACTTTAGGAAAATCATTATTTAAATAATTAATTACCTAAATATCTATAAGATCACTAGGAAAATAAAAATTAACATCGTAGTAATACCTGGTGCATCTGATCTGCAGGATACGTTGTTTCAGGTAACGAGTCTCGTTCGTCTAAACCAGAAACTGAGTACAGTCTTGCACAGAAAGCTTTCCAAGAGTTGACAAAAGCCTTAATAAATCCAGGTGTCATGAACGTAGGAATAAGAGGGGAATAGGCATTCCGTGCGTGGGTTGAATCCAAGGCGTTAGGAAAGAAGTGTGAATGCTAGTGTCCCAATTAGGCGGTAAATGTTGTTAAAAAAATATGAGAGTTTGTTTGATGTATTTTGGTAAAGAAACGTTTGACAGATCTAAGCTTAGGATGAAGCTTTGATAAAATGCTGCTGTGGTAGTCGTTATAAGCAGTATAGTAGTAGTGATTATTGATTGCGTTCATTGGACTAATGCTACTTATAGTAATGCTCAATATTATCATTTCGTTCTTTGTATTGAAAAAACTCATTGTCATCAATATGCAATAATAAATTTAATTAAAAACCTTTTGTAACGTGTATTTTAACTAAAATTTTTTTCATAAATATTAGTTAATCAAAGTAAAAATATTAGAGGAGCGAGGAGAAGCAGAAAACAACCAAGAGATTTGCAAAGAGAGCTAAAGCCCTTTACAATTTCAAATTACAACTAGGGACGTACTCACCAACAGGCACACATAAAATTCAGCCACAACCAATTCGCAATACATGGCTGCACGTGGTATTGGAGAAGTGGTTACCGCCCGCCGTGGCATGTCTGAAGGTAACGGTCCTGAAAATATCCAATCTAGTGTGGTATCTCGTGCTATTAATTTAGATGGTGGGAATCGGCGTAATGCTGGTTTAAAATCCAAGAGGCTTCCTCGAAAGGAGCTCTGATGTAAGACTACATAGAATCAAAGCTTGAATGTCATATGGAATGAAGTGTCAATACTCATAACGTGACTGTAATGATACTTTACTGATGGTTCGTGTATAGTACCAGCCATTGATGAATTAATTAATGCCATTGCCTTATCATTCTGAGAGGGGTCAGCCCTTTTATCGTGAATCGAAGTATAATGCTTGTCCTCTGTAGATCATACGCGTAAAGTTAGATTGACAACTTTGAGATTTATGGCCATCGAAGCAATCCAAGCACAACGTACGGAGACGTATTAAGATCATTAGGACAGGCAAGGATATAGTGTCCTCCACCATACACTGGGCAGTCACGAAAAGCTGCCTTACCACGCGTATTACAGCTAGCACCTGCATGTTAAACTCGTTTGGAATATGCTCGAGATTTTGATTGGGTAGGAACTAACTTTTTGAAGGTTTTAGTGTCAGAAGCAATAATATCAAGTGCATTAGAACGCTGTTCAGGAAATTCCACGGAATCATGAAAATAATAACGGGCTGAAAATGTCGGGAGATCCTACTTGGGTAGATTCGCGCTACGAGGATTCAAATCCGAACCGTCCTGATCCACTGATCCACGAACAAGAGTAGAAGAATTTATCAATGACATATCAAATTGATCCGATGCTCCCAACATTCCATTTCGGAGGGATTTGCAAACATTGCCAATTTGGGAAAACACGTCATCAACTGTGTGAGGACCGGTAGCCGCATTTTCCTTCACAAATATTACAGCATAAGTCACGCGAACCTCTTTCCAAAGTTTTTAGAGGGATGCAAGTCGCTTTTTGACAGCAAGGCTCCATTTGATCCTGGCCAAAGATCCGGAGGCTCGCCAAAGGCTGATACGGCTCGAAAATTGCGAGTTTGTCAAAGACGGAGAAGAAATACTGATACACCTGATGGAAGTTCACTTCCTAGGTTCTCAGCGAACGCAAACCAACCAAATGGAGTAATATTGGGGCCATCGGAAGGTGATAGGATTTATGCTCTGTGAAGAACCCCTGCACTTTGCGATAACTACTGGAGCGGCTCGTGCAATGAGCTGATTAGCAAGAGAAGGTAGACGGACATGGGAACTAAACACACAAAGCAATATGGATTTTGAGGCCAATTATTGTGTGAGCAGCACCTGTTTTGTGTAGTGCTTTCATGAAAAATGGAGAATCAGCAGTTAAGACATAAAATATCATCTCCAGCTATCATTCTTTTCACGGAGCAAGAAAAGGCATTTGCTCCAAAACTCTATCACTTACCGATTTTGGTACCTACACTTTTTTTTAGGGAACATCTGAGCGACTGACTGACGAAGTTTTGTTTATCAAATATTCAGATACGATACTCTGTGTGGTCTTTCTTAGCCGTATTTGTCCGTCGCATAGAACCACCTTATACTTTGTGGAAAACAAGACATTTTCGACTATACTGCTCAAGATAATATCATTATATGTACATGTCTGTAGAAAGGCATACCAATTGCGATAAAGAACTAGTAGGAAAGAGTTTGAAATCGTACTGCAATCTCCTCATGGTTGACTCCGGGACGTATGATTTTTAGAGGCTACCTGCAGATATTTATGAAGGATAAATATGATTCATCATGTTTAGGATTATATAAAATACATCAATAATAATGTTATCTCCAATATCATGAACTTATCTAGCCATAGTATAATGTATTTGGCCAAAAGCACTTAACCCTTACGCCACGCAGTGTTACGTGCGTGGTTCATAATTATTATTTTAACATTTTTCCCCTACTCAGACAAATTCACAAAAAATACACATTACTGAGGATATCCTTAGAAATATTTAGGAAAAATATGGTAGATGCCACCCTGGAACATAACTTAAAAAAAGTTTTTGAAAAATGTGAACATGTTTTTTCACCAGTATTTTTTCCATACCTTTTCCATATTTTTTTCTTGAAATAGTACCAATAATGTCCTAAACATGTATTTTGTTCATCACAATTATTTGAGCTGTTTTCGAGATGAACCACTTTTTCTATTTTTATTTCCCCCTTCTTGACTCCCACAAAAATTCAAACATAAGGTAATCCTTCGGTACAATTTTATATTACATGGAAACAAAATTATTCCATCAATTTGGACCTTACACGTGAGGAGGCATGTTTCGTATACTTACCCGGCTAGACCCTTTTTAAAAATTAGTTTAATTGATTAAATTAAAATTCATTGAACTGACAGTACATTTTTTCGAATGCTCAACTATTTTCTACCATTATAGTACCTCGAGCTATCTTACATTTATTTCCCAATTTAGAATTCCAATTTTTTTAGTTCTTGAAAAGTTCCTAATTTCTATAGAAAGTGGACAGAAAGTGCATCCCTTTTTAAAATAACCCTCAAATTTTGTTCTTCAAAGAGCAAATCTAGCCGTCCTATAGATTTTTTGAATTTTTTCCATTTACTCTTTGCGTTTTTTTTCAATTCCTTTACCCTTTCAGAAAACCAATTTTTGGTATTTTTGACGAATCTCTTCAGGCCTTCAACATTTTTGAATATTCTTTTCTTTTACTATAATGATCGCATGACGGAATGCATAAGAAAGAAAACACTCTAATAGATGAACATTTCTACGGGTAATGCAAAAGCAAGGTAAAAACATTCACATGAACACAACCAACACAAGAAAGAATAGGGATTAAAGTTGTGAAGACAGTTGTTTGCTCATAACCAACCGAATCTTCTTCCCCAACTGGGAATGCGCTCTCAGAAGCAGGGGAGCTTAACACATCACTCCATAAACCTTGAAATAAGGAGAAGTACTGGAGGAACTAGCAAAACCATAGTGATCTTGCAGCCCACACAAACTTTCACAACAGCCTTACACATATATTACCTGCATAAAGCATTATTATATCCATGTTAATAGAAAGCTTCATGCTTCATCTTTCAGTAATCGGTTATGAATATTTTCTTTGTTCAATAAAGGCGTAGAATTTATAGTGTGAAGAGCGCGAGTGAGAATGCGTCAAGTTTTCTACCTGTATATGAGCCACAAAGAACGAAATATTTTCATTTAGGTTACTCACAGCCACCCGTTTCGCATCTTATTGTTTGGCGATGCGGCGGGGCCCGACCGGGCCCACTCATTCATGAATAGCACAATAATGCGAAACCTCTGACATTTTTCTCGCAAAAATTACACCTAAAATGGGCTGAAACTTCCAATTTTATCATACTCCTTCCCTCTCATCTATGTCCGGAAAACTATAAACACCTATATCTTGGTCGATTTGCATATTCTCTTCATAATGAGTAGGCAAGGGGTAATTCACCTGAGGATGTACTCTAGTTAAATCAATCTCAAAATTCGATAATCTTCATGATGATTTGTATAATTGAACAAAATGTATCTATTAATAATTGCTGCGTATTCTGGAGGAAGCTTATCAGTGTGCTTCAGAAAAAAAAATTCAGGTTAAAATTGTTTGTTTATCAGAAGTTATTCACAGTCTTAGTTTTTGCTACATCGTTAGAAAAAAGTTACATTTCTTATCCAATCCTAAT
This sequence comes from Neuroterus valhalla, assembly GCA_011762715.2. Taxonomy (NCBI): domain Eukaryota; kingdom Metazoa; phylum Arthropoda; class Insecta; order Hymenoptera; family Cynipidae; genus Neuroterus; species Neuroterus valhalla. The sequence continues at coordinate 8,013 of WSXT02021605.1, read as the reverse complement.
GATCACGGCCTCATTAAAATTAGAATTGTATAGAATCCTCCAAAAAATTAAATGAGGCCTTGACCATTAGGATTCGTTAAGAATTGTAACTTTTCATTAACAAGAAAGCAAAAACTGAAACTCTGAATGGCTTCTGAAAAATAAATAATTTCAACCTTAATTTTTTTTTCTTTTGAAGCACACTTAGAAGCCACGCGTCGCCATGGTAACCCATACCATGTGCAAAACAGGGACGAACGACCAGTTCCTCGCTCACTTCGAAATTAAGCTCACTGAATTCAGAGGTGGAAATCAGCGGAAATCACTGTCAATCCGGTAAAATCAGTAAACTCAGCGTCGTCTGATTTCAGAGTGAATAGTCCATCGTGAGCAGGTAACTTCAAAGTAAAATATGGTATCGCAAGTTTCCATAAAATCTCCACGTTCTGATAACCCTTAAGTGAAAAAAGTGTTTTGCACGGGAATTGTATGTCTGTCTGTCTGCCTGTCTGTATGTCTCTCTGTCAATAACTTCCGAATGAATTATTATGGTTTATCATATCCAACAAAACTGGCTAATCCTATAAACGTCTACTAATTTCATATGAATCCATTTTTCTAATAACACGCATGGTTTTTTCATAAAATTTTTTTATACAAATTGTCTATAAATGGTGTTCTGATACATCAACTATACTATCCACCAGAAAAACTATACAATATAGCACAAAACTATCAGACATACAAAATTTTCATTTCAAAAAAATTTACAAATTACTTGATAATAATCCTTGATAAGACGTATAGTTCTTGTTCAAACTACGATTACTCTTTCCGAAAAAATAAAAAACTCCATTTGATGTCCAGCCGACGCGCGATATGAAGAAATACTAATAATAAATGATAATTTTGACTTAATCTTGAAAGCGCTGCTCAAAAATGAGAAGTTTCATTTCCTATCCAAACTATGCGACTAATAAAAAACGGTGCATCATGAAAGAAGTCGTGGAAAGAAAGCAGTGCTTTCAAAAAGACGTTTAGGAAGTTAGGCTTACAATTTTTTACACAGTGTAAACGTTTCTAGTACATTCTTCCGGATCTTAATTTTCTCTGTCGTCATATTTTGCCGGATTCTAAGTTTCTCCTGCAGCAAATTTTGTCGTTCAGATCACAGAAATAATCTAGGTCACATATCATTCTCACTTCCAAAGTTCTTGACCATTTCCAACGTCTCATGGAAGGTGGGGAGGCACCAGTCACAAAAATAACAAAGGTTACATCTATGCAGGTGAAACATAACCTTTACCTGTAACCCGGATTCTCTCTTTATTTTCCTAATACACTGTAATTGCGATGGTAGTCAGGTTTCGGGCTTGGATATCAATGGCCTTGGACCATCAACTTCAGTGCTGCAACGTGAACACTCAGGGCCGTATGAAGGGCCGTGTGTCTAGTGCCTCTACAAATCCATTGGACCGTCCGACCTGCGGAGGACATTTTTGGAATGGATGAAATCGGGATGACTACCTTCGGGATTACGGTGTATCAAACATATCTTTACAAACATCCATCCTTCAACTCTTTGGAATTATTTGAGAATGTTAGGAATTCGTAACAAATCGTTCAAAATTAATAACGATTTCTTCGGAATTCATTTACGCCACAATACAATATGCCTGAAGAGAAAATCGAAATTCAGCAAAATATGCTGGGAAAGAACGCGGGATATGGAAAAAATAGAGCGCGAGTATTGTAATGATAATGTGTTCCTTAAGGCCAACAGAAGATCTAAAATCAAAATAAATGTCAGAATCTCTCTGAATTGAATGGTTTTGGCAATGCACTGTGAACTAAAGCGAGGACGAAGACCGAAAGTAGCCTAGCACAGAGTGCAAAGCAAAATATAAATCAAGCGCGTTAATACATTATTCAGCGCGAAGCTCGTGGTCCAAGAAACGCGCGCCCTTGGCGCTCAAAAACTCAATTTCCCTCCTATGAGGAAGAGTTCTGTGAGTTTGATGCGGGCCAAATCATTTTTGTGGTCAGGAGAATTTTTTTTATTCGAATTTTTGCACTCTTTTCGAAGGAATACGAAAATGATCAAAATAGAAGTCTTTAGATGCGAATAAGGTGAAATCAATAACGACATCCAATTAAATTCACCTGACATTTCTTTTATTATTAAGTAAAATAAATGTTTTTTGTAACAATAAGGAATCAAGCGTCCCAGGTAACCACCTGACACGCGAATGATGATTTGATAGCCAAACACAATATATGAATAACGTTGAGACACTTGGTCCTTGCGATCCCAAAATACCTTGACACCATCTTGTAGATCCGCCGGTAAAGCTCTCTCTCTCTCTCCCTCTCCTTAGAAGCTTGATTGATCCCTGGCGGAAATTCCCACCTTTTCTTTAGGGGATGGTTTGTCCTAAATCTTTCACGAGCGTCCCCGTAAAAGATGTTCTGAGATGTCCTTGTACATCTAGGCCCGCAGCCACTCCAACACCAACGACCTCCTGATCGGATTTTCCCATATGTATATGTCGTAGTCACTTTACCGAAAAACGCATTTTGTATAAATCCTCGACAGTTTATAAACTGTCGGCAAGTTGACGAATCTAAACCTGCGTTGTCCTTTCTATCGTCTACGTATACCTGAATCCAAACAGGAACCAGTGGTGACCGGGGTAGTAGTAGTAAGACTAGGGGATTACTTGAGATTGATATCATAGAGATATATTTTGTTTGCAAAACAAACAAAACTTTTTTTTTAGTGCGTCATGAAGAAATGTTTTTCTAGCTTAGTTATAAATTTTTTTCTAGTAAAGTATTTATAGAATTGACGATAGCTTATTCAAGCCCAATAATTTATATTGCATTATATAGTTTTTCATACTGACAATGAAAATTTCCCAACATTTTTTAAACACGCCAGCATAAAAATCTACTTATACAATGAAAGCTGCCAGTCCTTAGCCTGGAAAAAGTGTGAAGGAAAAATGAAAGTCACCACGTGCGTAAATTCCTTGTATGATGAGTAGGAAATCGTCGAGGAGAGAGGGAAGGCAAGACTGTAGGGTTAGGGGTCGCCTGAACCGACTACAGGACGCAACTCGTAATTTGGGGATCAGAAAAACTGACCGCGGGACCCAACTCAGCTGCATCAATATACTGGGCCCATTTTGATAAGGCCTTCACCTTGCAGGTCTTCAAACCCGATTGCCTTCCTCCAAGAAAATGCTTCCGATAATAATTCCTTGCTGCTACTCTGGAAACTTCGTTTATAATTCGTGAAACGAATAATATAGTAGCGAATTACCGACCTGGGGCAATTCATGCATCCAGCTCATTAGAAGTCTGCACATCAAGGAAATTCTGACACAAAAAACTTCTTGCTCCTTTGAAATATCTTGCTCATTTACATGAAATAGGTAGATTAAGTTTGCAGACAAGAATTTTTTTTTCTGTTTTGATGCAGGGACTTGAAAATGCGATATGTTGGTAGGAGTGATATTGCCTATTCTCAAGTTTCACAATGCTCTCTCCTTTTATCAAACGCTCCGCTTTGTCACTTTTTCTATTTTTAATGAAAAAGCTCTTATTTTGAATCGTATATATATATATATAACTAACGCTAACTTCCATTTTGACCTTGAAGTTGACCTTCAAAAAGCCATGAAGGTCAACTTCAAGGTCAAAATGAAAGTTAGCATTAAATTCCTCGTTGAAATTTACTTCAGGAATGACCTTCACTTTTTTGAAAAATATTTTACTTGAGGAAATATCCAACCATCCCGGGAATTTTAAGACACCCTGTATATACAGCCCCAAATCAATTTCAAGAAGCACATAGTACTCTTTTATTTACTCAGATTTAGAGATCTCATTCCAATTTTCGCTACAACTTTAAACCTAACGTCTTCCTATAAATTCGAAGACAGTATTTGAAAAATTTTCAATAAAAAATGAAGAAAAAATAATCGCTTCAATATTGATTTGAATGATTCAAAATCGTTTAAAAATCATTCCTAACACATGCTCAATGGAACCTTGTTGCGGAAGCTTATACTTGCAAAAACTCATATTTCTTCAAATTCAAAATTACGGCTAAGAGGGACCTCATGGTTCGTATCCAGCCCCTTGACCTCCTACAAGTACAGTCTCCAACAAGCTACTGGGCTTCAGCTAAGATGGTCACGGTCAAGTTTTTACATTTTCCCCGTCAACTAGAAGTAACATATTTATATTTGTCGCAAAACCCCAACTTTTTTTTCTTATTTATGACGTTCGTTGTGGAGCACTTCGGTTTCCAATCATGAAGATAAGTATTGCAACAATAAGATTCATTCTCAAATAGAAAAAATAGTTTTTCAAGACAAAATTTTGCGGACTACTGGTCAGACGACACTAAAACTTCTGACCAGCAGTCCACAAAATTACATCTTTTCCTCAAAGTAACATTTTTAGTTCAAAAAACAATTTCCAAACCAAGTATAAGAGTTTTATACTAAAACAAGGAATCTGCAACTGAAGGAGTCAAGTTTCCATATAGATTATACAATTAACTCTTACTTATAATGATAAATTATCAACGAAAATTTGAATAGACAAATTTTGAATTGAAAAGAATAGATGTTGAACCAAACAAATTAATTTTTAACAAACGAAAAAAAAATTAACTTTCGAATAAATTATTTCACTTTCACACAAAATGATGCAGAATCAAAGGAAATTGTAGATGCTTCACTGAAATAGTTGAATTTTAAACCAGAACCTAATTCAACGGATTTCCTCCTATAGATTTTCTTCAATTTACCAGCTCTTTTTTCATTCCCTTTTCATTCTCTATTTTCATCTCAAATTTGAATTAGAAAGAAATTTTTTCCCAATTTTTTTTTATTTTCTCCATTTATTTTGAAGCTCTTGGATCCTTCTAGTATTTTTAATCCAACGAATTTTCTCCTAGATTTTCTTCAATTCCCTTCTCATTCTCTAAATTTACTCGAAACTTGGATGAGAAAAAGAATTTAATGTTCAATTGAAGTTTTCATTATTCACCCCAATTATTTTAGATCCTTTGAAATTATCAGGGTTTTTTTCTGAATTTTCTCAATTAACTCAATTCTACTGAATGTAATAGAATTCCTCATAGTTTTTGTTTTTGCAATTAATCCTCAAATATATTGAACTCGCTTTGAACTTAGAAATTTCATCCAAGTCTTCATCAGTTTGAAATTCTCTAAACTCTCTGAATTCATTCTAAATTCATTCTTTGGAATTATCTAGTATTTTTTTATTCATTCGGATATTTTGAATCCACTCAAGTCTATTCTATTTAAGGTATTTTCTCTTACCTTTTCTTCAATTCCCCCATTTCTTTTTTTATTCCCTTGACATTCTCCAAATTTACTCCGAATTAGAATTGAAAATAAATTTGAATTTGAAATTGAATTTTTTATCATTTACCCTAATTATCAAATGATATTTGTATTTGTTCCCCGCTATTGTTTAATTCACTTGAATTTTTACAAACTCTCTCGATTTTACCTGATTCAATGGATTCAATTCTAGTTTTTTCATTCAAAATTCATTTCCAAATCACCTTGAATTCTAAGGCAATTCATCCAACTCTTTTTGATTCTGGCAAAATACTCTAAATCTGCTCCAACTTTGAATAGAAGACAAGTTTATTATGTATTTTATGTATTTTGCTAATTAATAGACCTTGGGTATGAAATTAACCTTCTCGATTTAGAAACCATTATTATAAACGATAGTTTGAATTGATGTTGAACTCTACTCCTGTTGAAGATTCATGTTTTCCGTTACAGATTCGCCAGGAATCTCCAACTGGAGGAGTTAAGTTTTCATACAGATTATATAATTAACATTCACTGAGAAAGATAAATTATCAACGAAAATTTGAATAACGGATTTCAAATTGAAAAAATAGATGTTTAACCAAGCAAATGAATTTTTAACTAGAATCGGAAACAGTTTAATTCCATCGCTTCCGATTTTAGATTTTAGATTTTAGATTCCTGGTTTTAGTATAAAACTCTTAGGCTTGATTGTGAATTGGTTTATGAACAGAAAATGTTACTGCTCCGTTTATGGTTGAAAATACTTATTTTTTGGGTTCGAAATTCGACTATTTTGTTAAACATTGAATTTCGTATTGACAAACTATTCTTTCTACTTAAGAATGAATCTTATTGTTTGAATACTTACCTTCATGGTTGAAAACTGAATTGATTGTGAATTGATTTTTCCGATTGCAAGTTTAACTGTTCCACTTGTTGTAGGGAAAATCTGCCCGCTTCGCGGGCACATTCCCATCGCGCGCTTTGCGCCCAATTCGCTTCGCTCGCAAGTTTCAGCGCGCCTAGGGCACGCGTCCGCCGAATCTTGCGCTTTGCGCTCGATAATGTATGGGACTCGCGCATCGTGCTTGTCCATTTCAAACCTCGCGTTCCGCGCTCGTGTATTTGTGTCTCGCATTCGGAATGCTTTTGCTATTGTTCATTTCGATAATTATGCAGATTTGAAAGTGAATTGAACAAATCAATAGATTTTAGATGCCAGTTAACCAATGCAACCTCCTATTCTTGATTTATACCTTAATTAGGTACAGATGTAGATTATATTCCTCAAAGCTCCATTGGCTTTAAGGTACACATTCTCATCGTGACACTCGCGCTCCGCGCTCGACTTTTGACGGAATTTTGTTCAATTATCATGTTTAGAAACGGACGGACATGCAGACAGGCACCGTCGCCAAAACATGATTTTTGGCTCCAGGGGTCCTTAAACGTAGAGATCCGTTGAAAATTTAAGATGTGGAATTTCGGGTGATGCTGATACTTTTTCAATCATAAATGATGAGAATGTAATAAAATTTTTGATTTCCCATTATGTGCTGTACAGTAAAAGTTTGTATTTTTCATTTTTTCATTGGAGTTTTCGAGAAAATCCAGAAAGTCGTATCAATGATCGTGTAGGGCTCCCAAGAAGAAACATTTTCCCTCTCAATTTTGTTTTTATTGAAAAAATCATTCGGATAAATTGTTCTTATTTTGACGCACTATAACGAATTGTCTTTTTGGTCCCTCAAAATTGGTACCAAAGCACTATCGAATATGATCACTCTTCCGAAAGTTATCGAGTTCATAGATTATTTTTCATTATTTTTTGTGCGATCGAAATAGGAATTTTCGTTTTTTTGAGAAAATTCGAAAAGTTGTATTGACGATCTTGTACGGCTCAAAAGAAGGAACATTTTTTCTTTCTGAATTTCTTTTTAATCTTGCGTTATTTGGCTAAAAATTCTCATTATCTTTTATATTTTTGAATTTTGAAAATGCCACATCTCTGACAATTTTGTTTTTATAAAAAAAATCATAAAGATAAATTGTTTCATTCTTGAGTCTTGGAAAAAAAATTCCAAAAAAATTTCCAAAATGCTCCCCCTCTTTTATTTTTCATCTAAAATAGCTGGCTAACGAACTCGTCCTTCCTTTCTGACCAATCAACAAGTGTGTCAAAGGCCGATTTGATCCGTCCATTTTTTCGTGAGTTATCGTATTTACGGCCGGACGGTCAGACATACGGACGGACAGACATACGGACACACAGACAACAGACAAACACCATCGCCAAAACTTGATTTCCGGCTCCAGGGGGTCTTGAAACGTGGAGATCCGTTGAAAATTCAAGATGTTAAATTTCTGACGATTCTAATGTTTTCTCAATCATAAATGATGAGAATGTAAAAATGACTTTCTTTCATTGAAAATATGAGTATTCTTTCAAAATGTATTCATTTTTCAATGTTTGATCTGTTATGTTGAAGGATGCTTAGAAGTATCCTGTAGATGTAGCTTTTAGGAGACTGTACTGTAGGGTTGTCCAAAAATGCATTACAAAAAATTTTTTTCGAATTTTCATTCAAAACGCCCGGAAATTTGTTCGAATCAACAAAAAAATAAATGCATATTTTTTGTTTTGAAAAAAAAAAATATTTAGAGG
>WSXT02021595.1:0-14124 GCA_011762715.2 Neuroterus valhalla | reverse complement strand
CCACCTTCCTCTACCGGAAATATCAATTTTCAACCAAAATAATTTATCTCCAACAAAAATTATGAATGTTCAAATCAGATTATTTCTGTTTTCTAATTTTTTTTAAATTTCATCTTCGACGGAAAGAGGTTTCGATTTCGGATAAAAAAATGAATAAGACAAATTTTTAAGAATAGTTAAATCTTCAATCGACATAGATCAATTTTCGAACAAACCGTCGAACTTGAGTACGAAAAAAATTGAAGAAGAAATTTTTACCAAATAACATTAAGTTTCAATCCAAAAAGACGAAATTTATTCAGAATTGAATTTCCTACTTGAAAAGGTTCTCCAGCCAAAGAAGAAGGAACAAATAATGTAATAGTAGACTTCCAAACAGAATAGTTGTATTTCCACCGAAAAATCCTATTTTGAAGCGAATACTTCAATTTTCAACCATAACAGATCAATTTTTAAAGGAACAAATTATTTTCCAACAAAGCAGTTCAGCTTGGTCAGGAAGAAGTAGTTCAATGACATCAATTTATCAAAGTAATTCAACTTGTAACCCAATAGTTAAAGTTTCGACCAGAAAAGATTTTAATTTTAAATCGAAATTAGTTGAATTCCACTAAACATACCAATGTTTACGAAATAGTTAGATTTTCAACCAAAAGAAGATTTTCTAGCGAGGAGAGCAGAAAAATTTCACCCAAAAAGTTGAACGAATTTTCCACATAACAATTGAATCTTCAATCCAAAGATATGAATTTCAATTATTTTTTTAAATACATCCCAATTTCCAACAGAATAGTTAAAATTGCTAGAAGAAGTTCAAAGCAAAAATAAACAGGTAGACTTTTAAAAAAAAAATAGTTCGATTTTCTTCCGGGCTTTACTTCGAATTTGTATGCAGAAAAATGAGAAGAGTGGGAAAAGGAAGCATGTGATGAATAAATGGGAATTCTGATAAAGACGTTGAGTCCAGTGAAAATCGCGTTATTATTCTAAATACTTTTTGATATACAATAATAATAATAATAATAATTAGGTACAGGAACACTTTATTAATTAATCATAATAAATTATGATTAAAAAAGATCAATTATTCGCAGTGCGTCGCCTCCTTTCTTAAACCCTAATCCGAAAAGAATCCAATGAAATTGAAAAACATTGAGTTGTTTATCAAATAATTGGCATGCGATTTTTCTATGGAGGCGGACAATAGCGATAGCGTAGATTTTAACAAAATACCATTCACGGAGAGACCGCTCGTGAAAATTGGATCAACATTCCCGTGAAATACTCGCGTTAAAAACAATTGTGTCGTTCGTAATAGAGATAGTTGTTACAAACAATAAATAATTATAACGCACGTGACTCTGCGCTTTAATAAATTCCCAAGATCTAGCATCCTTAAAAATTAAACAAAAAGAGAGTAGCTTTGCCCTCCACTCTGTAATACTAGAATATATTTATCGCTATTCGTTGCTGTGTAAACACATCAAGATTTTTTACATTCTTAAGAAATCTTGAGCGTTATAAATAAAACAAGTCTTACGGTTTTAAAAAATTGCTTTTATCTCATACCAGCACGAAAAGTATGACTTCTCGTGAATGTCAAGTGTGCTCAAAGTGGCCTTTTCCGCTTGCTTCTTTCGTCCCCGGGCGAAAAACGCTATTTCGCGCCCTCGAATGCATGAAAAGTCGAACTTTAGATGCAGATTATGGACAAAAAATATCGTTATAGTACAGAACGGTACGCTGAAAGAAAGAAAAACTGTCGAATAATTAATGCGTTAATTGGCCTCTGAAATAGGGCCCCTTGAATTTCAGAGTAACAAGTTTTATTCAACTTGGTTCTCCATTAGGCTTAATTCAACCCTTACTGGACTAAAAAGGCACATTTTCCGCACCTGATAAAACATTGTTACATTATAAACGCGGTATTATTTTTTTCTCTCTAACGCAAATCCTGTGTTCATGTATCTTCAGTCTATTCGTACGAGTACGATTTTTTTATGCGCGTAATGATTATATTTTACAATGTCAACGATGATTGGCGATACAACGAATTGCTTGTTGCATCAATAATTATCTCTTGCTTTATATATATAGTATATATAAATTTATTAGAGCTGTCCAAAAGGGGTGTTTTTTCTCAAGTGGTACTCCTAAAATAGCATGACTTCCTTATGGTGTCAAAATGTCATTCGATTTTTTGCAGAATTTGAAAACAATTTTTATTGGGTCGAAGTAAAACAATCCATTGCCAGCAACTATTTCAATAGAATAAGCATACTGCCAAAATTTTTCAGGTCATTTTTCAGGGATTACATTTGAGAAGAAAAAAGAAAGCCTCTTTTGGACCATCCTAATATATATGTATGCACTAGGGTGTCCTCTATATTTCGACGTCAAAATTCTTTCACTCCCACCCACGGATCTTGTTGCAGTAATTAAAAAAAGGGTGCTTTCCAAATTTCAGCAAAGCAGCTAATATTTAGAAAAGTAAAAATCGAGATAACTTCCTGTTTTCGTCGGAATTTTTAGTCATTTGCTTGAACATGAAAGTTTTCGAAATTTTTGTCTTCCTAAAATTTAAAAAAAAAAACAGAAGTGACAGCCGTTTGGAATTGAAAATATATTTTCCTATTTTGAAAAAAAGCCTCGCAAACTAACCAAGCTAGGCAATTTTTTTAAGGAATTACGCGATAGACAGATAGCTTTAAAATTTGTGAAGAATCCGAAATGGTGGCTGATCAGTTTTGGAAAAATTGATGCGTTTTTCCATTCTTCAATGAAAGGCTTTTGAAGATGGTAAGATGAGCAAATTTATTTACATAAAATATGCAATACTCGATGACAGTCGAAATTTTTATAAAATGATGACGGCTGAAAAGATTTTGAATAATTGGTTTGTTTCGCATTTTCCCAATGGCAGCCTCTTTAAATTGCCACAATATTGAATTTTTCCAATATTTTGTTAAACCATCGACTTTGCCCACTTTCTGAAATCAAACTCGATTTTCTGATGAAGGCTTTGGTTGAAAGACACATAAAATAGTCGATCTTTAAAATTTAATCGTTCAATTTTCAATCCAAAGACAGGATTTCTACATAACAGTTGAATTTCTAACACGGAAACATAAATTTGTATTGATACTTTATTTTCAATCAAATAGTTCAAAATTTGACCAAAATAGTTGATTCAGAGCCCACAAAGACGTTCTTTTGATGAAACAATGAAATTACCAATCTGAAAGTATAAATAATATTAACGGAAAAGTCAATTTTCATTCAAATTCAAAACAGACTGATTGACTTTTCGAACAAGTCGTAGAATTTCTAAGACGGAAAAGGCTAATTTTCCAAAAAGTACAGTTACATTTTTAACCCAAAAATTTTAATTTCTAACGAAAAAGTGGATTTTCAATTCAGTAGTTTGATTTTTAGTCTGAAGAGACGACCTTTTGAAACAAAAAAGTCCAGTTTTGACCAACTGTCTAAAGCCAAATTAATAACTTCCTTCAATGTAACACGCCTTTTCACATAGAAAATAACATTTTTTTAATTGAGTCCGTGGGAGAGAGCAATATAGTTTTGTCATTGTTTTCACCAATTCTTGAGGGTCACCCTAGAATACATGTGTGTGTGTGTGTGTGTGTGTGTGTGTGTGTTTTTGTGTTTGTATGTATAAAATATATTATACATATTATATATAAGAACCAGATAATATGTATAATATACATAAAATATACATATTCTTACAGATTAATTTGTGACAATAATTCTTTCATAGCTAAGCGCCGTTGTACAGTCTGGACCCATAAGTCGAATACGATAAAGAAACGAAAAAAACTCGACTTTGCGTCAATTCTGAACAATGGAAACTTAGTCAATGTAAGTCTAGGGTCTACGCAGACCTTATTAAGGCGGTAAACTACGCAGGCATTTTGTACAGGTTGGAAAACTATTGGGAAGTCTTCGAAAGGAAGAATTTTTCGTTTAGATTCCTTGTGAAAATTACTATTACAATTATTTACATAGTCTTTAATAATTAATTTCCTTCGAGAATAATTAAATTCAGGACGAACCTGCCTCGAGTGGATAAGTGAGCCAAGAGTGGTTTATTAATTATAAAAAATACTAATCTACGTACAAAATTAATTTAAACTTGATCAATGGTTGAAACACGGTACGACTTAATGGATTTAATTTTGAATTGATCATTTTACTCATATTTGCACTTTGAAATAATCATTAGGTTGAATCATCCACTATAGAGAGGTTCCCCCTATTTGCGCAGAAATAACCACAATTATCTACCGTAAAGTACAAAATCTGTAAATGAAAAAAATAGATAAAAATCTCAATAACGCAGATTGTACTAATGAATTCTATTCACAAAATTAGTAGATACCCTGATTTTTTATCGCTCGATTCCTTAGTTCAACATACTTTACATTACAATAGAGAATGTAAAAACACTGTCTTTGATCGTCAACGATGCAAGAATTTTGAACTCACAATATTTTTAAACCGTTAAAAAAGTTTGCGCGTCAATTTCTTGTTTGGAGCCATAGGAAAATTTAATCAACTTTATTCGAGTGACTTTACTTCGGCAAAAATCTTGCCTTCCCACAAAGGCAGAATTTCGGCATCTTCAGTTATCTCCTCTTGAATTACTTTCACATCCAAATCTTCACACTCCGTCTTAAAGAAATACCTATAACAGAAATAAGGAGCAAATTTAAAAGATGACTTTTCTACGATGATAGATGAATTTCTAATAGAAAAGGATCAATTTTCTATGAAAAAGACGAATAACAAAAAAGTTGAGTTTTTGACAAGAAAATTGACTTTTCAACAAAACAGTTGAATTTTCAAGCCAGGAAGGCGATTTTTTTAAGAAAGAAAGTTAAATTTCAAACGTAATGATATGCATTTGCGAACAAATAGTTGAATTACCTACCAGAATAATTCAATAATAATTTATAAGCCAAAACAGACGAATTTTCAACAAAACGATTGAATTAACCAAAATATATTAATTTCAAACTAAGAATATAATGGTTGAATTTTCAACCAAGTCAACTGGACAATTTTTTTGGAAGACAGTTAAATTTTAAACCCAGAATTTTTATCTTCGTCCGTAATAGTCAAATTGTTCTAACAAAACTGTTAAATTTTCAACAAAATGACTGAATCAACAAACAAATAGTAGAATTTTCATGCCTAAAAGACTGTACATTCGGACCGTAACCGTTTCACAGGAAACGTCACCGCTTTGACAGTTCACAACGCGCACATGGAAGTTTTACTTGAACAAAGCTGAGAAGAACTTAGATAAAATTGAAATTTACCTATAGCTGCCTTTCCTATGAAGGACCTCTTTAAATTGTTTCAAAGTAACATTTCGTCCAGGTATTTTGGTCCTGTAAGGGAGACTCTCGTCGCAAAAGTTGAACACAACAGTGGTGAAATCTTTTTCATCCTGCCTCGTCTTCCTTAACGTTGACTGGTTCGATTGAGAGCAAACAGGATTTTGCCTCAGAGGTTCGTTCACTTGCCGGTTGCTAGGATGTCGTTGCTTAGCTCCTGCTCGCTCTCTAGAAGAAGAAGAGGAAGAAGAAGCTTCATCTAGCACGGTCAACCTCCTCCTCGCTTCCTCTATCTGCGATTCCTGCAAAAAAATTCAAGATTTAAGGTCTGCAGGGACTCATGACTCATATTTTCTGAATTCAGGAGGTTCAGGAGATTCAGAAGATGTGAAAGGTTAATCGTTTTCAACTTCTTTTTTTTCCATTAAAACCAGCCCCGTGGTACTCTGAAATTAAAGTGTACCATGTGTTGACTAAGGCCAAGTGGCGGCGCCATCTATGTTCGTGGCCCCGTCAAAATACCGTGGGGCCCTCAAAATACACGGCGAGCATGTAAACATTGGTCAATTTTGATTGAATACACGGTATTGAATGATTATTTTGCGTTTTTTCTTATAAAAGGAATGAAAGTTATGTTTTTGGGATTCCTAAACATTAGTGTCAGAGCCAAATAAATGGTTAACTGCATATAATTGAGCCGAAAATCTGGATATCCTAACAATCGTGCGGAAGACAAAGCCGGGGAAATTGTTTTTCATAAGCGCCAAGCGATGGAAAACTGTTAAAACTATCTCTGACAAGAAGCAATTGATGGGACGATTATAAAGCGAAATAATTTGGATTTCCGTGGATACATTTGAGTGTTTTGTTCAAACTTTATCTTTAAATTCTACTTTTTTTTTTATTTCTAGGATTTTTTTTTCCAACTTTTACTTTAAAATCCTATTTTTTTTTTATTTCTAGGAATTTTATGATTGAATTGAAGTTAACTCCAAAAGTTCAAAATAATTTAGAATAAATTGATAAGAACTCAAGGTGAATTCCAAATTAATTCAAACAATGGCAGGCAATTTTCTCCAATCTTTCCAGATCTTTGGAATCCTGGAAAATTCCTCAATTCTCGTGAATGAGGTCTCCAAAATTCATCAAAATATCATGAAATTTCGTGAAATTCTACAAAAGGTTATGATACATTTCCTTGAAATATGGAAAAACTCATTAAAATACTACGAAAGCTTTTGAAATCCCTTGAAATCCTCGGAAATATCATAAAATACTTCGGAATCTTCTAAAATACCTTCAAAACTTACACATCCTGAAAAATTGATGTGTATCTCATGAAACTCTAGGAAATTCTCCACAACTCCCTTATATTCGTATAAGGGTCCATAGAAATCTCTTGAAATTTTTCAGATCTTCCCCAAATGCCTTGAAATCTTCTATAATCGCAAAAAAAATCGAAAACCTATAAGGTGCTTATAAATTATTGGAAGTATTTGAAAATTTTTTGGAAACTTTCAAGAACTCTTAAAAAGCCCTCGGAATCTTCTTCATCCTATTTTCCTATTTCATCCTATTTTTGAATTTTTCAGCTTACCCTCAAATATTTGAAAACCTTTCCTTTCTTTTGAAATCCCTCGGAACTTCCTTACCCACCTTGATAAATCATTGGAAAATTTTAAAATTCCCTAAAAGTTTCAAATCCTTTGGAATACTTTTAAATGATTTGAATCTGTTAACAATTCTTTACTTGTTGCAAAATAATCATAGGATCCTGTGAAAGGGACACCTATTTCAAAACCTCAACAATCATTTTAGTAATCCGTGGCGAATTTTCAAATCCCAAATTCATAAGAATTCATTTTTGTTACTGATGAAAATATTTGTATTCAGGCTCTGATCTTTCTCGAAATCTGGTAAACCAACCTTCGTGAAATCACCGTGAGATCTTTCAAGCCTTTGATGAAATCTTTCTGAAATCTTCATGAAAACTAGGTATTGAAATTTTTGGAATCTTTCAAATTTCCGCTTTCAAAATTTTTTCTCCAAAAGAAAGTAAACGGATTCTTAACTCGTTGATTTCCTCGAGAAAACATCAATTCTTTAGAAAATAGTTAAATCATGAACCAATTAGACGACTTTTCAACGAATTTACAACAAATCCTTCACCATGAACATTTATATTTTATCCAACAAGGCGAATTTTCAAGACAACATTCTGAAGACAAAAAGAACTTTTTTATCAACAGAACAGTTATGAGCTTTTAGCAAGAAAGAAAATAATTTATAATCAAATAGTTGATTTTATATCCAATTTTCAAATTTCAAGAAAAATTGAAATTTCGAACCAATATTTTTTTTTTTCATTTGAAAATTGTATTTTCTATTCAGAAATCCAGTATTTGCGTAAATAGTTTAAGTTTTGAAAAAGAGCTCAATTTTCTACCAAAATAGATGAATTTGAAACAAGAAAGTTCAATTCAACAAAATAGTTGAATCCACGTAATGCATTTTTTTTTACAAATTTTCACCAAAATTTTATAATTTTCAAATTTTCAACTAGAAAAATCAATTTCGCACAAAGTAGTTGAACTTTCGAGCAATTAGTTGAAGTTTTGACCTTAAATTTAGACTTTCTTAACAAAATAGGGAAATATTAAAACTAAAATTTTTTATGTAATCGATTTCAATTCAAGATGAAATAGGAAACTAAAAATGGCAATTTCATACTTATTCATATAAATTACAGTAATTTTTCATTTTTATATTTCCGATTCCATTGCCTTCAACAATATTACTTGAATAATTAGCTTTTTGTTCTTGAGAAAAGGATACACAATAATGTAATATTAACGTCTAAAATCAATTGAATGAATATTTTCATTTTCATTATTAGTTTAAGGAATTCCAAGAACCATAAGGATCCTTTTCTTGCACACAAAAGTGCGAGAAAATGTTTTTTATTACTAGAAAGAAACAATTTTTAACATTTGGCCATGCATTATTTCAAACCCAACCCACGTAGATGGGTGGCGCCACGCCTCAGCCTTGATCAACTCTCGTGAGACTTTTGTTCTACAGGCTTCTGAAGGAGTACCAGCCCCGTGATTTAAACTAATGTGGGTTGGTTTCAAATTATTTCTTTTGTTTATAAAATGAATCTGGAAAACTGAACAGTGTAAAGCTACTTTGAATGAAAAAGGAATTGAAAACGATGGAAATTTTGAGCGAATAAAATTTTCCAAAAGTTAAACCTGTTAACCTGCATCTTAAGTTTGCCTTTAGGGACACTTAAAGTAGCGTTTTTCTATCCGGGAATTGAACACAAAACTCTATTTTGCGCCTGCTGCGTATTCAGGCAGGGAAAAGTAATTTTGCGCACACTTCACATGCACGAAAAGGCATACTTTTGGTGCAGATTGGACAAGAAAATCATTTCTAATTGAAGAGTTCTTACAGTGTTAGGTTGGGGAAGAGGTGGCATCATTGGATCAGCGACAAATGGTTGAGCCGGTTCTATCATGTACTGATTTGTCCTTTCCAATGATTCGCTTCGAAAACCATAAAAATTTAGCTGCGGTTTGTGTTTCACTTCTGAGACCTTATCATTGCTCTTACGCCAGGCCTGAACGTGCCTGTTTCGAGGTAGAGAGGAACCTTCGCTGAGAAGACTGACTCCACTGTCAGCTAGTTCCGTCAGCGATTTTTTCGTCGCAGACCTTCTCGTCATCTCTGGTTTCCTGAATCTCGAATCGCGATCTAAAACAAGAGGAAATGGTAAATATTATTATTCCTTCTTCTTCTTCTTCTTCTTCTTCTTCTTCTTCATTTATTATGTATCCCATAAGGGTTGACAGAACTTTCGTTCCTTCACATCTTTATCACAACGCTTTTACACGACTTATTCCAACTTATTTTCTAATTTTATGAAAATTATGCCCAATCTTCAAAATTATAACTCCTCTTTCCCTTCTTTCCTTCCCACATATGTATTTCACTATTGGCACCACTATCCCTTCTTTCCATATTTCTGGCCACCCCTACCCTCTCCATACAACTGCAGGGTGGCGATTTAGCGGACGATTTCAAATTCCCGGCGAAACGAAAGCATTTATTTCAATTCGTGACCTTCATTCTAAATATCCTTTAACAAAACAGATCAAGAATTGCCAAATAAATTAATTTTGAAAAAAATACTCAAATTTCCAACGAAAAGATATCATTTTTTTCACAAAAGTTTTTGACCAAACTGATGAATTTTCCAATAGAATTATGAACAGTTTAAATTTCAAACCAAGAGGATGAATTTTCAACTCAAATGATAAATATTCAACTACAGCACTTCAATTTTCAACGATGAAAGTGAATATTCTAACGAGGAGAATAATTGTCAAATAGGAAGATTAATTTTCTACCAAAAAAATACAATGTTCAAACAAAATACTTGAATTTTCAACTGAAAAAATAATTGTTTTCAACCGAAAATGGAATAGTAAAATTTTGAGAATGGAAACCCAATTTCATACCAAACATAAGAGTTTCTAACTAAAACAAAGAATCATCAACTGAAAGAGTAGAATTTTCAAACAGATGAATTAATTTTTGGCAAAAAAGATAAATTATTGAAAACCGAAATTTTGATACTTATATTTCAAATTTAAAAAATCTAAAAAACTAACTTTCAGACAAATCGATTTTGAAGCAAGATGATGAATCTTCAAATAAAATTGTAAATGTTTAACTGAAGCAGTTGAATTTTAAATCAGAAAGACAAGTTTTTACCTGAAATGATGAACCCTCTACTAGAATAGATGAAATTTCGACCAAAAATTAATTTTTAACCAAAAAATACAATTTTTCAACAAAATGGTTGAATTTTGAACTATAGATTTTTAGGACGTTGTTATGTTTTTCGACCAGGTAAGAGGTTAGACAATGATGGTAGGCTTTTTTTCGGTTTTGACCGGTCCATTTATAAGTAAAAACGTTTTACGAACTACGTTTCGCCCTCATCACGCAGGGCCTCATCAGGTATCTATAATATCGATTTTGTAAATCCAAGTATTAAAATTCTACATAAGAGGAAAAATCGTTATTTGAAAAAACCTTCCGTTATAGGATGCTACGATCACAATACAAAATGTTTTTCCTCTTACCATTACCAGTCGAAGAATAATCATCATTGAGTCATTTTTAGTTTTTATATATCCTTAATTACAGCACATAGATAGAAAAAATGTGTTTTTGAATGAACAACTTGATCATCACATTTCCACCCACGGCAAGGTAACCAAGAATAGAAAAGTAACATTTTTGTCTTAACAAAATGAAATATATTCAACTGTTTAACTTGGACTTTTAACCATAAAGAAGAACTTGCCAACAAGAAAAGTAAATTTCGAAGAAAAAGATAATTTCTCACCAAAAAATCCACTTTTTCAACAAAATATGAGAGTTTTCAACGAACTAATTAATCCATCCATAAAGACGAATATTCATCCAAATAGTTGAATTTTGAAGTAGAAAAGATCATTCTCCACTAAGAATAAAACAGTTCAATTTCCAGTTATAGAAATCAATTTTCAACCAAAGTAATGGATTCTCAGGTAAAATGAATCTTCAACTGGAATAAATGTATTTTATGCGAAAAAGGTGAATTTTTAACCATAAAGTTTAATTTTCTACAAAAGAGGCGACTTTTCAACAAAGTAGCCACATTTCCAATCAGAGGTAGATTTAATATTAAAATAATGCACCTTCAACAAACAAGTGTCATTTCCAACAAAATAATTTAATTTTCAAACAAGTAGTTGATTTTTTAACTCAAACAGGATGAACTCGCAATGAACAATGTGAACAAGTTTTTTATTATAATACTTCTTATTCGAAATACTACTCATCCTACTCTAAAAACGGTTTGAGGTACTTTCTTTATTAAAAATTATGAAGAGGGGACTTTCAAATTTTGACGAATTTTAGATTGGAAGAGCAATTTTCTGAATTTCCTCTTTTCTCAATTCGAATACTTGGAAGTATTCGACCTCCTTGTCTCAAGTCAGATGAATAAGGAGAAAGCAAATAAAAAAATAGAAAATGATACTTTTGTTTTGTTGAAAAAATTGAGAAAATTATTCGTCCTGTATGTTTGGGCTATCATCAATTCCATTATACAAACTTCGGCCAGCTTAATAAATCTCATAAAGCAATAAATTTGGAAAAGTTTTTTATTATAATGAAAAAAATTTAAATTCTTGCTCTCATAAAGCATATAGATATATTTAAAAATTTTCAGAATAAGACTAAAGGAACGTTACATTCTCCAAATCAAATGATGAGATATTTTTCCAATTCATAGAAAGGAAGCGGTCATTTCTCGTATTTTTACGGAAAAATTTTTAATTGTCTAGGTTGAGTCAAGAAAGTTCCCGATTCTTAATCAAATTCCCGGTCAAGTCGCCACCCTGAACTGCTTCCTTCACCTCTCTTAATGACCCTATCACCGTCTTTATTTTCTTTCTTATGATATCCTTTTCTTCGTAATTTTCCCTTCCTTCTTTCCCTCCTTTCGTTGTTTTCTTTTCTGCTCCTCTCAAGACATCCACAGTATATTTTTTCTATTCTACCATTTCAAGCTCAACCATTTCAAGAAATACAAATGAACCCAAATGATCCAAATGGATTTAAATGAATGCAATTTAATTCAAATGGATCCAAAATAATCCAAATAAATCGAAATAAATCCAAATGAGTCTAAATAATTCCAAACAATCTTGAATAGTCCAAATAAGTCTAAAGAAATCCAAATGAATTCAAATAAATACAAGTGGACCTAAATAAATCGTAGTAAATACAACGAAAATGCGCGGGTAGTTCCATCAAATTTCCGCTCTTACTTTATTTTATTCGCTTTGACTTCTTGAAAATGAATGAAGAATGTTGTGTAAAACATTTTTTATATTTTAACTAAGAGAAAAGGAAAATTGGGTTACAACTTCGTCAGAACAGATGTCTAAAACTCCAACCTTATTACAATCAAATGAAAAATCTCGGTCTCTGAATAAAATGACGAGTCATATCCCGATTAAGTATTCACCCTGATATAATTCCCAATATTATTACGATGGATCTAAAAAATTCAAAATGTTTACCTTGCAAATAGAGATCCTGTTTATGGAGGGAATCTGCATAATCGGATGGTACGGATTTAGACTTGGGTAAATGCGATCCAAGAGAACGCATCGAGTTTGCTCCCATGAGATCACTTCCTTCCGGAAAGTCCTGAACATTTCCACTATCCATGGAAAATGTAGAAAACACGTCATTGTCCCTTCTCGCCTTGCTTGATCTGGAATGACCCTGCAAGTTTCTTCTTTCCGGAGAGTGACGTCTTGGCGAAATCGGGCCAGGAGATCTCAACGGTGTCTGATCATTCGAAAAAACCCGGGTGACGTGGTTATCCAGGATGGATTGAACGGATTCATCATCAATGAGGAGTTTCTGCCTCAGCTGATCAGTCAAAGAGATACCTTGAACATCGGCGGGATTTATTATGAGCGGTTCCCCAAAATCGGGTCCTGAACAAACGCTTCCCAATTCGGGGTCCTGAAGATGTCGACTGAGTCTTTCTCCGTTGTCCTGTTGACGTTTCACGACTTCTAGTCTTTTTATCAAGTCCTCTGCAAATTTTGGTGGTTCCTTTGGTTGATTAACATCTCGATTAATACGTTGCGTTCGGGGAATAACTGTGTCGAAAGAATCTCGATTTAGTTTCGCACTTTCCTTGATTTCCCTATAATCTCGATTGGACTGCCTTTTACTTTTTACGGATCTGCTCATCGAGATTCCATCACTGAAAACAGAAAGAAGATTTTGTGTCACAACGTTTGTCTATCAAGATACATTTCATACGACTCGGGTTCAAAATGTATAAAACTGAAAAAAGATCTTTGAAAATAAGGAAAAAAAAAGGTAATTGCCTATTGAGAGTCCATTAAGTAAGTATTATTTTGCTCAAACAGGATTTTCCAATGACGATGTGTTTAAAATAAAACGCATTTTTTAAATTCTTCTTTTATGGATTGAGATGTTATATTATTATTATATCATAAGATTATGTGAATATTAACATTTTTCTTCTAGAAAGGACAGATTTCCAACAAAATACATGAATATTCAACCAAATAGTTGGATTTTCAAATAAAAAGATGAATGTTGGCAGTGAGTCAAGAAAAACAATTTTTACCAAATTTCTGAAGTTTCAAGCCAGAAAAACGAATTTTGCACGAAGGAGTTGAATCTTTAATTGAATAAATAAATGCTTAACGGAATAAGAAGATTTTTCACCAAGACGGCTAATTTTTAAAATCTTAAGGACGAAATTTAACAAACGAATTGAAATTCTAACCAAGAGAGATTTTTCAGTCAAGATAGAAAAATTCTTTATGCCAAATTTCTGAAGGTTCATGCCAAAAGGACGAAAAAAAAAACAAAGCAGTTGAATTTTTAACTACAAAAGATTTTTCAGTCAAGAAAGAGAAACAATTCGAACCAAAATGTTGAAGTTTTAAGCTATAAAGACGAATTTCAATAAAAAGAAGTTGATTTTTTCACATTATTATTATTATTATTATTTATCAGCATTTGGAACTCGAAAGTTCATTGCCTCATCTACCCGAGACCGCCATGCGTCTCTATCCTGTGCATCATCCATCCACTCATTATAATCATATCCTAGTTCCACCAAATCTTTTTTTAAATTATC
>WSXT02021584.1:0-10924 GCA_011762715.2 Neuroterus valhalla | reverse complement strand
CAGTGGATTTTAATGAATAATCAGGGAAGTTGCCTGTTTATTAAGTGGTTTCGACTGATGATTCGGTTAATTTGACTAATTATTCCATAGTTCCCCTGATAAATTAGGCAACGTGACTGATTACTCGGTGGTTTGTACCAATAAATTAGGTAATTACGGGGTTCCTCAGTCGATTTTACTGATGAATCAGGACGCTTTCCTGATTTATCAGTAAATAAGTCGAATGTTTCTTTAGTTCACCTGATTCATCAGGAAACTTGACTGATTTCGCAGTAACTCGCACTAATCAACTAGTTAATTTGCCCTCAATCCTCTGTGGTTTTTACTGAATAATCAAAGGAGTTGCTTGATTATTCACTGGTTTTAATTGATTAATCACTCGATTTGACTTATTATTCCATGTTCCACTCGTTGAATGAACAAATTTGACTGATTGTTCAGTGATTCACACTAATTTACTAGTTAATTTATCTGATTCCTCAGTGGATTTTAATGAATAATCAGGGAAGTTGCCTGTTTATTAAGTGGTTTCGACTGATGATTCGGTTAATTTGACTTATTATTCAATAAATCCCCTGATAAATTAGGCAACTTGACTGATTACTCAGTGATTTGTACCAATAAATTAGGTAATTTACCGGGTTCCTCAGTCGATTTTACTGATAAATCAGGACCTTCTCCTGATTAATCAATTATTACGTCAAATGTTTCTGTAGTTTACCTGATATATCAGGAAACTTGAATGAGTATCCAGTGATTCACACTAATTTACTAGTTAATTTACCTGATTCCTCAGTGGATTTTAATGAATAATCAGGGAAGTTGCCTTGTTATTTAGTGGTTTCGACTGTTGATTTATTTAATTTGAATTATTATTCAATAAATCCTCTGATAAATTAGGCAACTTGACTGATTACTCAGTGATTTGTACCAATAAATTAGGTAATTTACCGGATTCCTCAGTCGATTTTACTAATAAATCAGGACCTTCTCCTGATTAATCAATCAATACGCCAAATGTTTCTGTAGTTTACCTGATATATCAGGAAACTTGAATAAGTATCCAGTGATTCGCACTAATTACCTAGTTAATTTGCCCTTATTCCTCTGTGATTTTTACTGAATAATCGGAGGAGTTGCCTGATTATTCACTGGTTCTAATTGATTAATCAGTTAATTCGACTTATTATTCCACTGTTCACCCGATGAATCAGGAAACTCGACTAAAATCCACTGGTTCTTATTGATTCATCAGTTATTTTGACTAATTATTCCATGTTTCTTCTGCTGAATCAGGAAAATTGAGTTAATTTACCGGATTCCTCAGTCGGTTTTACTGATTAATCAGGAGTATGCCCTGATTATCAGGGCATATTCAGGGAACTCGACTGAAAGTCTACTGTTTTTAATTGATTATTCAGTTAATTTGACTTATAATTCCATGGTTCACAAATGGATCGGGAAACTTGACTGATTACTCAATGATTTGTACCGATAAAACAATTAATTTACCTAATTCCTTAGTGGATTTTACTGATTATACAGGACACTCATCTGATCAATCATTGAATAAGCAAATTTTTCTGTAGTTCGTCTGATTAATCAGGGAACTTGACTGAAAATCCACTGGTTTTGATTGAATAATCAATTAATTTGACTTAATATTCCATGGTTCACCTGATGATTTAGGAAATTTCACTGGTTACTCAGTGTTAATTATTTCAGCTGATTTCTCAGTGGATTTTACTAATTATCAGCATGATTGCGTGATTAGTCAGTGAATTAACCGAATTTTTCTGTAGACAGCCCGATTAATCATGGAAATCGACTAAAATCTACTGGTTTCAACTGAATAATCAGTTGATTTTACTTATAATTCTATGGTTCACCTGTTGAGTCAGGAAACTTGACTGATTATTCAGTGATTCGCAATAATTAACTAATTAATTTACCTGATTGCTCTGTGGTTTTTACTGAATAATCAGAAAACATCCTTGATATTTCAGTGATTCCGACTGATTATTCAGTGAATTTCACTAATTTTCCCGTAGTTAACCTGATTAACCAGGTGCTTGGCTGATTACGCAGTGATTTGTACTAATAAATAAACTAATCCACCTGCTACATCTATGATTTTTACTGAATAATCAGGGACTTGCCTGATTATTCAGAGTTTTCGACTGATTATTCAGCTAATTTGATTTATTATTCCATGGTTCATCTGAATATTCAGGAAACTTGACTATAATTCACTCGCTCTTTTTGATTCATCATTTATTTTGACTAATTATTCTATGTTTCTCCTGCTGAATCAGGAAAATTGACTGAATAACCAGTGGTTTTCATCGATTAATCAGTCAATTCGACTCATTATTTATGGTTCACTTCTTATAACATGAAACTCGACTGATCATTCAGCCATTTGTTCTAATTAATCATTGTTCCTGATTCCTCTGTGGATTTTACTGAATTATCAATCAGTGAATAAAACACATTTTTCCGCAGTTCAGTGATTCGTACTTATTAACTAGTCAATTTACCTGATTTCTCTGTGGTGTCGACTGAATAATTAGTGGGATTTTAACCAGGAAGGATGCCATTCCCAACAAAATTCTTGAAATGTATAAAAAAAAATCCTAAAAAAAGTAAGAAAATTACAATGAAGAAGACAAATTTCTGGCGAAATTGAAGAATAGAGAAGATGGAAGGCAGGTTGTGTCAAAGAAAACGCTATTATCTAGAAGTGAACTGAGAATAGAGGATGATTGAACATGGGAACAAATGAATATGAAGTATAAGTTAAGGAAAGTAGCGAAAGAGGAGAAAAAGGAAGGAAAGGAAACGTGGGTTAGGTGAGAGCGAATGAAAATACAAGATATATGGTGCGATTGGGATGACGAGACAGAAGAGTTCATGGCAAGTGCAGTGTCGGGCGACTGGGAGAGAAAGTAAGGGAAGAGGGGTGAATCAGAAATAGTGTAAAGCAAAAAGAAAACGGAAAGGAAGGAAGGTGTGAATGGAAAATATGTTATTGAAATTCAGTAATAATGGAAACGTGGCTAGATGAAAAGAGATAGGAAAGAATAAGGGAAGGATTAGTAAGAGGGTACAATTGGCAGGTTTCAAAATGCAAAGAGGAGGAATAGGAGAGGCAGAGCAATGAGAGGAACGATGTGTGAATTGGAAGGAATATATAACAGAGAAGGATAGGAGAGTGATGAAAGGAGAAAATGGAGGATTATTGGTAGAGGAGATAAAGATAGGAGGAGAGGAATAGAAGATAGTGGGAGGGTGTATAAACGGAGTTGTGCAGGAGAAATCTCAGAAGATAGAAGAACTGACAAAAGAAAACAAAGAGGAGATTAAGCTTGTAATAGGGAGAGATTTTAATGCAAGGACAGGGGAGAGAGGATGAAGGGAGGGGGGGAGGGGGGAGAGCGAAGAAGGAAATCCAAAGACAAGATACTGATTGGGTAAGGGTATAAATCGTTGAAGTGCTTGGAGGAAATGGAATGGTTTATCATAAACGAAAATATATAAAGGGATGAGGAAGGTGAATATACACACTTGCGAGGTGAAAAGGGAATTGTCCTTGACTATGTGCTAGTGGACGAGAAGGTAACAAGGAAGGTCAAGAAACTAAAGGTAGGAGAATATATAGATTCTGATCACTTTCCAATAATACTGGCATGAGAGGGTAATAAGAGTATTGAAGATGAAGGTAAAAAGAAAGAAAAGATAAAAATAACAGAAAGAGGAGATTGGTCAAAAGAAGACAAAGAGCAATTTAAAGAGAAGCTAAAGAGTGTGGAAACAAGAGAAGACAATGTAAATGAAGAGGTGGAAATAATGATAGAAGAATCAATAACAGTATAAAAGGGAACAGGAAAAAAAGAAGTTAGTCAGGGAGTGCTTGGAAACTGATGGGATGAGTAATGTGAAGAGAAAAAGAAGGAACTGAGAAAGGAATTAAGAAGATGGAGAAGAGGAAAAAGTAGTGGCGATGAATATAGAAGAAAAGAGAAGGGATATACTGAGATGTGTGATGAGAAAAAAAGAGGAGGAAAATTAAATTTTTGAAGAAGAAACAGAGAAGGCTAGACGGGAGAAAAGGTTTGTAAAGACGTAAAAAAGAGAGAAAAATAAGGAAAAAGGTAAACCAGGGTATTGAGATGGTAGAATAAAAAAAGTATTTTATGGATCTGCTTCGAGAAGCAGAGAATAAAGTTGAGAAGGGAGGGAGAGAAGTAAGGTATAGAGATAAAGAAGAGGACATAACAAGAGAAGAAATAATCAATGTTTGAAGAATAATGAAAGAGGGGAAAGCTCCAGGTCTGGATGAAATTCCGATTTAAGTATGGAAATATGGGGGGGGGGGTGAAGTAAAGGAATGGGCATGGATAAGGTGCAATAGGGTATGGAGAGGAAGGGGATGTCCGGCGCTATGGAAAGAAGGGGTAGTGGTACCAATATTTTAAAAAGGCAAAGGAGAGGAGGTTAACGATGATAGGGGCGTGAAGCCAATGCCAATCTTGTACAAGTTATATGTAACGGTATTATAGGAGAGATTAGAGAAAGAAGTTGAGGAAAAAGAGATAGTGCCACCAAATCAGACGGGGCCGAGGAAAGGAATAGGAATGATGGCAGAGGATGGAGAGAGAATGGCGGGTGTATTCACAGGGTTGGAGAAATACTCAAATGGAAAGAAATTGGAATTGAATGTAGAAAAGACAAAAATAATGAGGCTTAGAAAAAGTGGAAGAAGAACAAAAGTATGGACTACGAGATGGAAGGGAGTAAAGATAGGAGAAGTAAAAGAGTTTGAATAAGGTATAGGGAAAAGGATATTCAAGAAAGATTGGAACAGAAGAATGTGGTCGTTTGATATCCTGGTATGTCCGGTATCAGGATATGGCGCAGAAATATGGGGATGGAAGGGAAAAGGAGAGATGGAGAGGTTACAGGAACGATATGTTAGATGGGCTCTAGGAGTGGATTGGAGGTCACCTGGATATGTGGTGAGAGCGGAAACGCAAAGGGATAAAGAGGGCATGGAAATTGGGAGAGAACGGAGGAAGGGAAAGGGAGAGGAGTTAGGGAGGGAATGTCTGAAGGAGGTAGAAGAATGAAGAGAAGAGATGATTGAGTTAATGAAATGGGAACAAGAAAGAAGGGAGTTCTTTAGAGAAGAGATATGGGAGATGGAATTGGAGAAACTTTGAAGAATTAGAGGAAAAAGATAAGGGCTGTCAATAACTAGAAAGATACGAAAGGATTGAGGAATGAAAATATGATAAGTAGTAAAAGATAATTGAAAAAGAAGGACTATCAACGTATTTAGAAGAGGGGTCGGGAGAGAAAAAATGGACAAGAACAGCGGCCTGTTAGGAAGAGGAGAAACTATACAGGGCCCTACCAAATCCTGATCTCAATGTCCACATGGGACATACATCAAGTCTTGTGCATTTTTCAATGAAAAATGAGACACCCTGTAGATATATATGTATTATATGCACATACATACGTAACATAATGTGAATATGTATGGCTTCGAAAGGTCAAGGGCCAGCCTACATATTCATTGATAGTGCGACACTTGCTTCCGCCACAGTGCAACTACCAACACAAATACATATTATGTATTTGTGAAAATGAGTCTTTATTCAAAGAATAGATGGGCTAGATCTTTGGAATTTTCGGAAATGCTAATTTTTGGGTATATTTTACATGAATGCCTCTTTCTTCCATAATGTCCAGTGACAGTGACCTTTGCACTTTTCTTTCAAATTCAACTTTTCAAAAGGCATTGTATATATAGCTATATATACATAACCGTAAAAACAGCTTTTTTATAATTTTTTTCTACCAGAGTTCATTGGATCGAGAATATCCATCTTTAAAAACTTTCACAAAAATCGGTGCAGACTAGAAGAACTGTTTATAACTAGTTATATTCCAATCCAGGCCTGAAGAGAGGGGAGAGGAAAGGGGGGGGGGATTCTCCCCGGGCCTGCAGTTTCATTCATTCACAAAATTCTAATTTTACAATTGTTGAGGGGGGCCCGGTGGAGGCAGCCGTACATGGTTACCCCCGGGCCCGTATTTTGTCTCAACGGCCCTGTCCCAATCTTTTATTTTCAACAAGTTTCAGTTGGGCCCTGATTAGAATAAAAGGACCAATACCGGAATGTTGGATTAAATGAGATAAAAAGATATTTTAATCTCTCAGGGATGTGTTTCCAATATTCTTTTTTGGTAAAGTGACAATTTTTCCTTGATATTCAACTTTTTAAATTGTTTGTTTTATTGAGAATTCGTATTTTTTGTTCCTTACACTTAGGAGTTTTTCTCTTAATTGCAGATTCTTCTTCAATGAAACTAAATTATTTTGTACAAAATTCGACTAGCTCTTATTTGGGCAGTTTGTAGGGATTTTTAATAGATTTATGCAGGAGACTGGTGACATGTGATGATATGACTGGTGAAATTAGTTTTTAAAGAACAAGCTGATCCTCGACTCAATTATTAAATTTTGACTTTTGATGGGAACTGGAAACATTTTTCAACTTAATAAAGGAAATTTCAACGCAAAAACGTGATTTTCAAATGAAAAAGACAAACTTTCTACAAGAAAGTTGCATTTTCAACTAAAAAATATTGATTTCGAACAAAAAAGCTACTTTCCAATCCAATTTTCAATCTTATAGATAAATTCTCAGAGAGAGAATTTTTTACAAAATAGTTGAATTCCCAAACCGGAAATATAAATTTTCAAGAAGAAAATCCAACTTTCAACCAAGAAGGATGACTTTCTAACAAAAGTGTTTAACTCTGAAAAAAAAATTCCACGAAAAAAGAGGAATTTACAACTCGTAAATACGAGTTTCTACTTTCAAACAATGAATTTTCAACCGATTAGGATGACTCTTTACCAAAATTGGTGAAATTTTGAATGCAGATTCCAATATCAGTTTTAATCTCAATTCAAAAAGACTCGCCTTACAACACAGTTCGGACCCAGGTCGCTGAGCAACCCTAGGTGAAGAGTTGAAAATAAATCTTCTTTTGTTTTATCAAATTGTTTTTTATTTTCATTGATACCTGTTGTGTTTATGGTTGAAATATGTAAACAACTACAACTACAACTACTATTATATTTCAAGTTTAATATTTATTATTCATGAAAAAAATTCCTAGGAATCCTAAAAAATTTCCAGAAATCTGTATGAATCTTTGAAATTTATTTAAATATTTGATAATAATTTAGAAGTATTGAATTGGAGAAAAAAATTTAATTTGCAACTTCAGAGGACCTAAATTCAAAATATAGTGATAAAAGGTATAAGATAGAGAGGAAGGTATTTGAAGGAAGGCGTAGAAGACGTGCTAAAAGAGATAAATGTGAAGGTACAGGTACAAGAAGTGAGAAGTATAGGATGGGACGAGAGAAGAGTGGACAAAATAGCGCTGGTGAAATTGAAAAATAGAGAAGACAAGAGGAAGGTAATGTCAAAGAAAAGGGTGTTATATGGGAGTAAATTAAGGAAAGAGGATAATTTGACATGAAAAGAACGACGTGTGCAATACAAGTTGATGAAAATAGCATAGGAGGAAAAAAAGAAGCGAAAAAGTATGAATGAATACAGATAGCAGGCATATGGTGGGATGGGGTCGAAGAGAGAGGAGACTCAGAAGAATGTGTGAGGTCGGGGAAAGGTGTGAGAAAGGATCGGAGCATGAGAAAAAAGGGAAGAAGGGAAAGAAAGGTTACATAGAACAATATGAGGAAATAATAGAGGATGTATTATTGGAATGTGACTGGATTGGAAAAAAAAGATGAGGAGTTTATAAAACAGTAAGGGGCAATGAGATGTAGTTATGATGGAGATATGGTTAGATAAAAGAGGATTGGAAGGAGTGAAAGAAAGGCTGCTGAAGGGATACAGGTAGAAGGTACAAAACACAAAGAGGAAATTTAAAAAGGACAGAGCAGTGGAAGGAATGGCTATGTGGATAAGGAAAGATTTAATAGAGAAGAAGAAGGATGAGAATGGGTCGAAGGGACAGGACGGAGGAATTATGACAGAAGAGATAATGATAGAAGGAGTAGAGAGCTCAAAGGTAGTAAGAGTATATTTAAATGGAGACATGCAGAGAAAAACAAAAGAGTTAGGGAAGTTGATGAAAGGAAAAACGGAAGGTGTAAATTTGATCATAGGAGGTGATTTTATTGCAAGAACAGAAGATAGAGGAGGGAGAGCTCGGGGAGAAGAAGGAGACGGAACTGAGAGGAACTCTTAAGACAAAGTAGTCAATAGAGAGGGGAGGAAATTACTGAGTAGATTGGGAAAGATAGGATGGTTTGTATTCAACGGGAACATTGAGGGTGATGAGAAGGGAGACTAAACTTATTACCATCTCCCACTAATAGTGACATAAGAGAAGCAAAAAGTTCTGAACGAGAAACAGCCAAGAATAATAAGAAAAAAAGGGCAAGAAAAGGTAACTGGTCAGCAGAAGGAATAGGAAAATTTGAAGAAAAGATAAAGATGGTGAAAGTGTGAGGAGAAAATGTAAATAAAGAGATGGAAATTGTGATAGATAAGGAAAAAAGGATTTTATAGTATAATGTTGATGGAGGAGTCAGCAAAAAGAGGGAATGGTATTTCGGAGAAATAAAGAAGAAAGAAGGAGTGCAATGCATTATGTGATAGAAAAAGAGAAGGCGAATAAAAAGTTCAAAAAGGAGGCAGAAAGGGCTCGCACATAGGAAGAAGTATGGAAGAATGTAAATAGAGAGAGGAAGGAGAGGAAAAGAATGGATCAAGATATCGCAAAGTTAGAATGGAAAGAATATTTCATGGAATTGTTGGGAGGAGTAAAAAAGGTATGAGATTGTTTTTTACGCTGCCATGGCCGGTATCAAGCTATGGTATAAAGGAATGGTGATGGTGGAATAGAAAGGACAAAGATAAGATTCAAGAGCGATATATTAAATGGACATGAGGGGTGGAATAGAGAAAGTCAGGGTATATGGTAAGAGAAAAGACTCAAAGTGATGAGTTGAGAACAAAGGTAGGAGAGACGGCATGGAAATTTGAAAAGAAATTAAGAGAGAGAAAGGGAGGATAGTAAGAATGTGTTACAAAGAGGTAGAAGAAAGAGGAAATAAGGCTGGGAAATTAACGCGATGGGAAGAGGAAAGAAAAGAGTTCCTCAGAGATTAGCTGATAGGAGTAAAGAGCACTATATAAGTTACGAGGAATCGGGAAAGAGAGATAAAGAAAGGTGAATAATAGACAGATGTTAAGGATAGGTAAAACAAGGTACAATAGAAGGTATAAGGTAATAAGCAGGGACGGCCTATCCAAATATCTGTAGATAGGATGAGGGGAAAGGAGATGTAAAAGAATAGCTAGGTGGAGGTTAGGAAATGAAGTGAAAGAAACAATGTTTTGGGAGAAGGATGAGATGAGGAAATGAAGAAATTTTCGTTGTAAAGGAAAGATCTCTGAGATCACATTTTTTTCTATCTACGATTTTTTTAGTCGTAAAATCATTTTTTTTATGGCCAACTTGGAGACTTCAATGCTTGTCTTGTTATAGCCACCATTTTCCTTGTCTAGGGGTGGTCCATAAAGGGATGCTGCGCTCTTGATGAAACTCCACCTACATTGTGATTTAAATTTGATTCCGATTAATAGAGAAAATGGCGATTTTTGAGGGAACCATACGAACAAAAACAATTGTTTTTCAAATCCATGTTTGAAGTCATTGAAGAGAGGGCTTCCGAATTTTTACAATTTTGAAAAATTTCAAGCTAATGCTTTGCTATATGGATTCGAAAGTTTCCAGGATTACACCATTTCACTAATGAATTTCTATTCTGAAAACTTTTCGAGAAACAAATTTTTAATGTGAAATGCGCTTCAAATGTACAATTTTGGAATTCAAACTTTGAATTTCGATGACAGTAAACAATTTGATTGTAATTAACAATTGTTTAAACAGAATTTTGTCAATTCACATACAATTATAAACATTCACAAATAAAATACCATTTTTTCACTGAAATAACATCCAGTTATTTAGCGTTGAACAAATGCATCGTAAATATGTATAATTGTATATAAAATAATAAAAATTCGTTTCAACAAATGCTGTTTACAATCAGATCGTTCACTGACATCTAAATGTTCTTGAAAATTTAGAAATTAGGAATAAACAGTTAAGTATATCGAGGAAATCAAGTTTGTACCTCCAAAAATAGCCAACTAATGGATTTGTTGATTAGGTCTGTTCGAGCAATGATTACATGTTATCGATTTATGGCACGAAATCATTACTTAATAACTGGTTTTCAATTTCGTGAAAATAAGATGGTATTTTATTCGTAAATATAAATTATTGTATATAAAATGATCCAAACTTGTTCAAATAAATATTGTTTACAACGATATTGTTGAATGGCATCAGAATGTTCTGAAGAATTCAGAAGTTAGTAATTAATTACCAGTTAATTACATCGAAAAAATCAAGTTTACACCTCCAGAAATATCCAACTAATTCATTTGTTAATTAGGTTTGTTCAAACAATTATCGAATGCTATCGATTTACTGCAAGAAATTATTGCTAAATAACTGTTTTCAAGGCCGTAAAAAAACTGTATTTTATTTGTATATATGTATAATTATAGGTTATATAGAATGCTAAGAATGTGTTTAAACAAATATTGTTTACAATAAAATTGTTGAATGTCATAAAAAATCGAAATGTTCTTTAAAATTTAGAAGTTAGTTGATTAGAGTTAACTACATCGAAAAAATCAAGTTTGCACCTCCAGAAAACTTCAAGCAGTCTCTAGAGGAGAAGTAGTACTCCAAAGAAGAAATATTTCTGAATGATGATAGAAAACTTGTTTAC
>WSXT02021583.1:13450-28958 GCA_011762715.2 Neuroterus valhalla | reverse complement strand
GACTTTCGGCAAGCTGAAAAAAACTTCATGCGGAAAAATGCTTTGACCTACATGCTTCATTATCGAAATATGGATTTCAAAAAAATGTGAAAAGAGTAGGTTTTTCGCGAGAGTTAGTTCTTTATACCAGAAAACGTATATGCTTTTCTATTAATTTTTAACCTTGCTAAAATTTTTCAAAGGATTACAGAAATACGTGCTGCCAAATTCTCTTTGAAGAAAATGCGCAAAAGTAAGTTTTCACATAAAACCAATATATTGATTTTATACCTTTTATTCTATATCAATGAACCACTATATTGGTATACCTTCTCATTGGGATGAGAATGTCGCAAAATATTTTGTCGCCAGAGACTCTGAAACTTTAAGTGTACGAACTTGTCTGATTTGGAATGAATCTAGTCATGAATAATAATATTGCTTAGTTAACAAGAAGACTGGATGAGAATCACGTGTCTCGAACGGTCTCTTAGAAACGCTATGATTTTTCCAATATTTGACGAAATTTCTGTTCTCAACATTTTTTTTTTTTTTGTAGAAGTGACAATTCTCAATATAGAAGAATCTCTAATCGGCAAAGCCGCAAGATTATACAAGGATGAGTACCTTATATTTGCCCTTCTCGCTTGCGCTGAAATTTTATTTAGGGAAAAACTATTCGTTGTGTTGAAAATTTGAGTTTTTAGTAGTTACACTTAGAAGCGTTCTTTTAAATTTAAGTTCTTCTTCAATGAAGCTAAATTTTTTTTACAAAATTTAACTTTTTCGTACCTGAACATTTACGTAGAAATTTTGAAGTGTCTTTTCCCATAAAATGGTGGGTCTAACAATTCAATCAAAGCGTCTGTTTACTAAAAATGCCGTGTCTAAAGCAAAGGTCTTGGAATAAAAATTCAAATCCACAATGAAATTAGGCTTTTTTATCTTCGCCAAAAACACTGAATGAATTCTAAGCCCAATATAGTACCTATCCCTGCTTTTTTCTCCTACACATCTCTTGCTGAAAATTTCTCATGTCGATTCCACTTCCAAATCTTCCCACATAAATCCCTTATTTTTCCAGTAGTACAACGAGGCTAGAGCCGAATGAGTTACGCTTACCCTGAAAGGGACTTGGCTTGATGGTATAATATTAATAAAATATTGTAATTTCAAACTGCATACTTCATAACGGTTTTGCTCGAATGGTTGCCTCATAGATATCATGGGAGAAAGTTTACTTTCTTCGGCACTAAAGGACGCCCTAATCTTCAGCTAAAATGTTTGCCAATCTTCCAATCTATTCTAAAACGCTAAATTTTTAATATTTATAAACAAATATATTCATAATAAAATCAAATGAGTGATTCCACAATTTAGTTTAATCTGAAAAAACAAAAAAATGAACCTGTATTTATTAGAATAATAACAAAAATTCATTTTGGATCAAAATTCTGCCTCTGTTTTTTCTGTTGTAGAATTTAATGTGATTGACAAAGCTAAATTTCCCAAATTAGTTACAATTTGAGCAAAAGATTTAGATTTTACTTCAACCTTATATATTTGTATGAAAGTCATGAACAATCGAATGATTAAGTAGACAAATGTACATTGCACAATCCAATTACTTTCTTGGAAGCGTACATCTGGAATCTAAAACAAAGCTTGTTGGGAATAGAACCACCCTCAACTCCATTAATCTGCATCTCAATCGCCACACAAGATCAGCAACTATCCTTACATAGAACTAAATTTGAATTTTCCGATCCGCATAGAGATATTCTCATTTCACAAAGAATATTCCACCAACTCGCTCAGTGAGTCGAAAAATTTTAATAAAGTGCAAAGTCTACTGAATATACTATAAGGTGCACTCACGAAAATATTTGTCTCCAAAGAATTTAAAATTCTCATTTGATTCATAGAATTTTTCTCCTAAGTGTATGATCAGACAAGTTTTGTTCATTTGGAAAATAAAATATTTTGTAGACTGAACCAGGAACATTGTTCGAATCAATAAAATATTTTGCTGAACCAACTGCAATTGGTTTCCTTAAAGCACATTTCAATGCATATCCAAGGGAGAAGTTTTTTTGATTCAAGAAAACTTTTTTCCTAGTATTCTATGTTTAAAATGAAGCAGATTGAATTCCATAATACTCACCCAATTAGTACATAATTCTATGAGCACAAATCAAAAATAGATATATTATTAATCGTGGACGGTCGATCATTTAAATCTTAGGAAGCAGTCTAGCAGGTTCAGGGTCCATGCAAGATGGCCGACTAATTAGAAGGAGCACTCCCACAATGAATGTCGAGAGAAAGAAGAATGGAAAAAGTACTAATGGAGGGGTCGCACAAGTACTTCGCGCACCAGAAAATTAGTTTCAAATAGGGTGAAGAGATCCTGGACAATGGATAGCACAATTTTACGACTCGAACAAAGACTGCAATTAGACGTTTACTACATTCCTATCACTTTGGGATTTTCCTGGAATAGAAAATAAATTACTTACTTGCAGTTTTTTGATAAATCTATTACACAAACATAAATGCTTCTTTTCCTCAGAACCTGACATAAATAATACAACTTGGTTGACTCATTTTAAAAGCGGTAGTTCGTCAACATCAACTTACCTAGTTAAGAAGCTTTCAGTATGATACTTTAAGATTGAGGAGAAAACACTCGCGTTGTTTTACCCTCAAGAATAATAATCCGCTTACAGTGTTGCACATTTCTTGATAAAATATCTGATTTAGAGCTTCCTAGGGATCCACTGTCTCTTAAAGTTCGTTTTCCAAACAAGCTTCTACAAAGCTTTTTCGAAATACCAGTCATAGGATCACATTTATACAGATGTACATTGTGCAAGTACAATCGTTCATCTCTTTTGGTATTAAATCTTTCAATCACGAAAGTTTACTTTAAGCTTGAGGTCGCAGCAACTAGGTATGGAGGAATACATCAAATTTCGGTCAAATTATTATGGATAATATTTCAATACATCATTATAATACAAAAGAAAACAATAGTGAGTTTGTAATTAGATTGAGCAAACGTAGTACCTTTAAGAATGATTTTGTGGGCGTCAGCATTATTTTAGGACTTTCTGAGAGGCGATTTAAAATTCTTCAGATTCGATTATTTGGACGATATATCAACAGTCTATCAGCTTCGTTGAAGTTCTTTGATCTTTTCAATTATTTAGAAGGATGTTCTTCCCTTCGAAAAAAATCACTTTCAATATCATGAAATTTGGTGTCTGGAGATAATTTTGATTGTTCTAGCTTAAATTGATGGCAGATTTTATGAATGTGCGTATATCGTAAGACTCAACTAGAGCAGATTCATTGGAAACAGGAAGAGTGTGAACTAACTTATTGGCCGGGGACATCAGCTTCTTCGCTGCCTTCATTTTGTTGAAATTCTTCGCAGCTCTAATGGAACTCGGAGAGTTCACGCGAATTATAAAACTCTTTTTGCTGATTTTTTCACGAATTCAAGAGCTCCTGGAGTAGCGTAAGTGTCACCTCTAATATTGGATTGGAAAGGTCGTCAATGAGATTTTGAAAATATCCCTGTAAATAAGCGGGTTGGTTCGAATACCAGGTAGTTCGTGGAGCTTCAGAATAGTTTCCAGTGAGGGGATTTTCTATAGTGGATAAATGTGTGGTCTACTTTTTGTGACAGTTGGTAAATCTAGACTGGTCACCTCTAAAACCTGGTCGCCTCTAAATGCCAATCTCAGTCCTGCTTCTGGGGTTAAGAGATCCCCTTTGCAATAAATATTGACATTATTTCCAAATGTGCTGTTTTTGTATTGGTATGGTTATACTTTCTATGGCGTCATTAGACATCACCAAAAAAGTTGGAACACTAAGGTCAGATCTCTGGAGAACTCAATTTTCGGGTCGAACTATGAAGAATGTTGGAATATGGGTAATTTATGTTTGAAAATAAATTGATGTTGAAAATTTGATTATCGACCTTTTCAATTGAACAACGATTCAAAGTGATTCCGAGGTAACTTTACATCTGAAGATATTGCTTGAGTTTATAGAAATGACCCCTCTCAGAGAAGCTTGCAAAGACATCGGCTGAATAAAATAGAGAGAGACATATTTTTTGCGTATCACACCATGGTGTGAAAGTAAAAACAGATCGCCCTTTTTGCTTCGTTAAAATGAAGCGATAAGTGAGAATTTTCCTTGCAAATCGTTCGAAACTGTCTCGTTAAAATAATTCCCAAGTTTCGAAACCCTGGGAATATTCTATGCTGGTCAAATAGTCACCACGATTGATTTCCAAATCCCAGCTTTCGTTTTATTCCTGGGTTTTCTTTCCTTCTTAAAATATCACCTCTGGGGAGTGCAAAATTTTATGCCGAATAGAATCAGAGAAAAACATTGATTTAAATAATATAAATTTAAGGGTATTTCCTATGGAGATTTAGACAACGAAGTTGAAAATGTTGGAAATTACATTATAAAAACACGTAAAACAGATGCTGAAGCTGTAATATTCAAATCCAATTCCATTTGTCATAGGATTGCTTTGGAGTAATGCTGTGTGCAAAAGTGAATTGATCGATCAGCAACGGAATTACGCACAAAAAAGGATTAATCAATCAACGAAAGTTATCAGTTAATAAATCAAGTTAAGCTGGAACGTTCAGAATAAATAATTAGACAGGTGAATGATGACCTCGGTTATCTATAAAAATAAAAATGTCCTTGAAGTTCCGAACGTCCAGATGAACGAAATATTTCTTTGCAATACTATTTTATCTACAAATATCGTTCCAAATACAATTTTAGAAAATGCATCTGAAGATCCTTTTGTTATCTACTATTTGAAATCGAAATAAATAAAGATTTGAGTACTATCCTTAATTTAAAAAGGCATCAGAAAGAAGTTTCGTTCATTTGAACGCTCAGAATTTCAAGCACATAAACAAAATGTGCTATACTGAGAAAAAAAATTTTGTAATCGCACAGAACCGTTTTGTTAAGCAGTTTTTGTTGGCACTGCAAAATTTTGGTTGTTGGCACAAAGCTATTTTGTTGGACGAGCAAAATATTGAGTTGTCAACACAAAATTTTTTGGTTGAGCCCTATTTTGATGTCCTGACCAAGGTTTTGTTGGGCCAAAGAAACTATTTGGTTTAGGCAACGGACGGCGAGACCACGCATGCGTATTCATTCAGCAGAGACGCGGGCTCGCGCTCGCAAGTTTATTTCCAATATGGCGAATACTGCTGGTGAAGTTGCGTGTTCAGTTTCGACTCCGCTTTATCAGGAAGATTAATCATAGTCTAGTGATTATTTTGTGATGTGCATAGGTTATAGATAATATAACGCGTCGAAGTCTGGAGGATTGGAGTTTGGAGTAACTGATCAACACCTTTAAAAGTAAGCATAGAAATCTTAACCTAAATGTATTCGTCGTTTACCTTTCGAGCTTCAACCTTGTGAATACTTCGTAAATAGAATAATTCAATTTCGCATTTATCTTTTGGAGTTTAAGACTTAATATTTTGTTTACCAGAACGTGACATTGATAAGGATGCATTTGAAGTCTGGCTCAGGTTCTGAGAGTGCAAGGAGTGTGTTTTTTACCCAGAAAATATTTATCTGCGTCGGCAAAACTATTTTGTAAGGACATCAAAAGATTTTATTCCAGACAAAAAAATTATTTGGTTAGGCCAGCAAAAGTATTTTGTTGAAGGAACCAACGAATTTTGTTGAGCCAAAAAAATATTTATTTGAGGTAGCAAAACAATTTCATTGTCTCAGCAGAAAAATTTGGTTGGGACAACAAGACAGTTTTGTTCAGCCAACAAAAAGTTCCAACAAAAAAATTTGGTTAGCCCAACAAAATTTTTGTTAGTCAAGCAAAACAGTTTTCTCAGTGTAAGACGAAAGCGACAGCGCGGTATCTCATAGGTTACCAATACTAATAGTTTACATGATTACTCATTTTCAACGTTTTATCTGAATTTCTTGGATTGAATGAATTTCGAATTGTTTGCTTCAACAGTTTTTAACTGTTACTAATTTATTATGAATTATCAATTAGACCACACAGCCCTTATTTCGAAAATACCCTTTTTCGATGTTTTCATGCCGAAAAA
This sequence comes from Neuroterus valhalla, assembly GCA_011762715.2. NCBI lineage: Eukaryota > Metazoa > Arthropoda > Insecta > Hymenoptera > Cynipidae > Neuroterus > Neuroterus valhalla. The sequence continues at coordinate 22,842 of WSXT02021583.1, read as the reverse complement.
ATTTCACCTTTCCATTCTTTTGAAGTTTTTTTTCAAACGGTAGATTATCAGATGTATATTCTACATTTCAGCACAAAGAAAGATGCGCGAAAGAGGAATCATGTGTACCGGAATAAAAAATGACTACGTGATGGGGCAAGGCTTTCGAGCTTCTTGAAGTACATAGATAGTACGCTATTTAATCCTAGCGGGTTGCAGCTATGTTACATGCAATTAGCATCTCGAGGACCTTCCTGAAATTCTGGTTTAATTATTCTCGCGTAGTTATCTCTCTATATATAGCCAAAAGAGGACTATACGTTAGTAATAATACGAGTGAAGATTAATTCAGCCATCCTGTCACATTAAGGCAATTCTGGAACTAAAATTATGCTCAGTACATAGGCTTCATCAATAATGAGTGGAACAGACTGTGGAGTAGGAACTACATTGTTTATCGCAGGTTAGGAGGGTTTCGCTTTCATTTGTACGGAGGGGGAAATCATTTGCTATGGGGACTAACAATCTTCAACCAAGATTCTCTGGATATACCTACTATTCGCGACCAACCTTCACCGATAGTGTACCTGTTTGCGCAGGTAAAGTTTGCAAAATGTGGCTTTTTTCACCCAGAGATGAAGCAAGCTTTTAATTTTGATGATGCTTCATATTGAATTTTCTGAATCTATACAAATGGACTGAAACATATGAGTGTTGATAAAGAAAACATGTAGAGAATAAGTAAATTCTGAAAACTTCTCTGTTTAATGTAAAAACTAGCCGAATACTAATGTATGGATTGAATCTACTTTCTCAATCTGCAATAGAACATAAGCATTTTAATTCTGAGATATTGACTAATTAGAGTCAACTCTTGGATTGAAAAAGGAATTCATAAAAATGAGGAAGTAATGCGACAGTCGAGCAAAGAAAACTAGACTTCGGAACCTCGTTATCTGCAAAAATCAATTAAAAGTTCACAGCAATTGTAACAGGAGTGTTCACTTCTCAATTTAACGACGTATTCAGAGATAGCAAAGACCTTTTCTCATTGCTCTCAATTCTTGTATGTTTGGAATCCGCTATTTTGTTCATGTTCCTCTTGGATCATATTTTTTTATTTAGGATTTGTAAGTAACTAATACTTCACTGACATTTGCATTCTCCATGCATACTTGACAGACTGTTTGAATTAAGTCTCATAATTTTCTAATTTCTTGTACATAAAACGGAAATTAAGTATTCAGTTCTTTTCGAAAAAAATAGTGTATCAGTTTCGAAATTCTGTTGCTGTTCTTAGTCAGTATTCTATCCCTTTTCCATGTCTTCAAGAATGAATGGTTATTTAGTTACCTCTGCAAAAAAATACTAAATTATAGCTACAACCCATCATCGACTTACGTGCCTGTCTCTCTTCAAGTTTGAGTGGAATACGGAGTAATATGCCGGAAGCTCATTAATTAGGCGTCACCCTCATAAGTGGTACCGCTGAATGGCAGGACAAAGAAGGTAGATAGATACTTCAAGGATTCAGAATTCTAAATGCATTCATCAACCTTCCTCATTAATTTAATGTACATTAGGTACAGAAACATAGATCACGCATAAACATCCGGGAAGAAGGTTTTATCAAGGTAATGGGATCAAAGCAGAATGATAATGAAGTATCTACATCGAAGCTCTATTTACTTTAGCCGTCATCAATTTTGAATTTTCCATCATAAAGGAAGGATATATCTTTGAACATTGTTAAATCTTTTATTCGAGAAAGGGGATTTGAAAATGTGCATATATATACTGATTTATAGATCTTTTCCATTTTCTCCAAAAGTATGTTTCAAGTTCGGAAAATAAGGGGAAATTTCTAGGGTGAAGCAAGATTATTGTTTAGCGAATCTTTTACTAAAACTGTAGCGACATCTATTTCATTCTTTGCTGCTATCCTTAACTGAGTAATCAAATTACTCGTATAGTTTTAAAAATCAAGCCTTTTATGAAACTAGAGAATAAAAAATAAATTCCAGATCTTTCTAGACTATTTAGTATCCTCTAAGAATGTGTATTACGTGCTGGATCAAGAAGAAGTTATGACACTAAGAAGTTGATAATATAAATTTAATTTATACTGTGTTCATTTACGCAATCAGTTATAACTTTCGTATTGTAGGATTTATTAATTAAATTGAATAGGAAGTGATATTCAATTTGTATATGTAAATTGATGTCCATCTTGAGTGAATTAAACAATTCACTTTACATGGGAAATTTCTCTGATTTCAAGAGCAGTTAGTAGTTGACGATTCAATAAACTGCCCGTGATATCTTAAGTTACTTGGTCCATGCAGTTGTCCAGCTTGAACCAAGAATACCAATGAACACATATTGATATCACTGAAAGTTCAAAACAAAATGTAAATGAGCTCTACAAGACGAATTATTCAATTTAATCAATTTGCCAAAAAATGAAAATGTCAAGTTTAAAATGAGTTTTTTTTTGTCCACAATTTATATTTTAATTTAAACATTCAACCTTTCTGGTAAAAAATGCGACTATTCTTTTTTAAATACCTTTTTTGAAAACCTTTTTTGGGAAGAAATCATGTTTTCGAGGTTTAAAAGTTTTTTCGATAATATGTCTTTGTAGCTTATGATTTCCACAATTTTTATGAAAAAACGTATTTTCTATAGGAAATTAGATATGACAATCCAACTATTGAGTTCACAATTCATTTTTGTAAGTGGAAAATTGAACTATTTGTTTAGAATGCTTTGTTTAAAACTCATTCGTTTGTAAGATTCAACTGTTGCTTGAAAATTTGACTTCTTTGTTAGAAATTCATCTTTTTATTTCGTTAAAATTTATTTCGTCAATTTATGAAACTGCTTGAAAAATACTCTAAAGAATACAATTCTTTCACGATTTACATCTTTGGTAGAGGATTCGACTATTTTGTTTAAAATTCTTTCTTTCTTCAGTTAGAAATTGATTCTTTGATCTGAAAGTTAACCAACTTCATCTCTAGTTGCAAATTTATCGTTCATAAGATGAAGATTCAACTTTTTTTCGAACTCAACATTCACATGTTCCACTTGCGGTTGAAAAATTATGTTCTTCGCGTGAGATTTCAACGTGTGATTGGAAAATCATTCTATTCTGTTGAAAATCCATCTTTCGGTGAAAAATAAATCTCTTTCGTGGAAATCTAACTGTTTCGATCTAGTTGAAGATACATTTTTACGGGTTAAAATTTCAACTGTTGAGTTGGAAATTTCAGAAATTTTCTGAAAGGTAAATTATTCTGTCAAAAATAATTTTGTAAATTTTTGGTCGAAGGTTGAGTAAACTGTACACAATTCGTCTGCTGGGATCAAAAAATCTTCTTTATTGGTTGAGAATGAACTTATTCGCTGAAAGTTAAATTTGAAGATTTAAAAACTCAAATGCCTTCTGAAAAATTTCTGTTTTCGGCTCACGACTGTAACTTTTATCATTTTAGGTTGAGAATTGAACTATTGAGTTCCGGATTCAACTGTTCTTTTGAGACTGTGATTAGTCTGTTGAAAATGTAATTATTTTGTTAAAAATTATCGAATTTTGTTCAAATAATTTTTCTTAGTAAAAAATATATCTATTTTTGTTAAAAATGAATTCGATTGTTAGAAATTAGATGTTTCGGTTCAAAAATTCAACTTTCTTCAAAAAACATTCATCTTAGGAGCATAATAGTTGAAATATTAGGTTGAAAATTCAACTTTTTCTGGTTGAATATCAATCGTTTTTTTTTTCGAAAAGTTGATCAGTTGGTTGAAAATGCATCTTTTATATTTGACAATTTAAGTTTTGGGTTGAAAATGCAAGTATTTTGTAACTATTCAGATAGTATTGTTGGAAATTCAACTAATTCCCCCGTCATCTTTATGGTCCAAAATTTATCTTTGCTGATCGAGAATAAACTTTTTTGTTAAAAATCCAAACGTGTTCCAAGAAATGTATCTGTTTGGCTTTCGATTTTCAACTAAAAATATCCCGAAAACAAAATTCTAGGTTGTTGATCGCATTTGAGAAGCTAATAATCAAACATTTCTTGCATTCTAGACATGTTTATTCCTCCAAATAAGAAACTAATCTCAACTCTTTAGTGCGTCTTTTCGGAAGCATCGTGAAACGTTATAAATTCAAAGCCAGTAAACCTCACTGTTACTCTGTAATGATAAAACATTATTTTCCTGTTCCATCTTCTTCTGCTATTACTTCTATATACATTTCTTAATATTAAATTTGAAAATAAATAAACTGGTATTTAATTATTGAAGAGCGTATCGACATTGGAAAAGCTTTTCAATTCATGAAATTGAATACAAAGAGCACCAATACACAATCGTGTGCCCCAATGCTATTAAAAACACCTTTTTATTAAGTTACTGGATTTCGTTCGTAGATGTCGATTATTAATCGTATCACTCAAAACTAATTAAACCAAGTGGGTGACTGGTGGTGCAACGAGTTTAAGTAGCTCATCGTGGCGTAGTCAAATCTAGTAGGTATTCTAGCATGTCGATCCTCGATCCAGATTTGTTTGTATGATCCGATGTTAGCTCGAACAGAGGGTCATTCATTTCAGAGTAGGTGGATATCACCCATATTGGTATGATATGTTTCGTGAACGCACTGTGCCCTACATTTGCTTCGTTAACGTTCTAGAATTTATCGAGCTTTTACTGACAGTAGATGCATATATGCGAATAACTTTGGCTTTTATTGACTACCCTGACTGATTTCAATATGAAAAGTTAACGATCCAAACAAATGTTAATACTGTTGCAACAAGTACCATTAACATAGATTGTGGAATAAGAGCATGCCGAATAGTTTATTTTCGTGGAAACTTTTCAACTTGCGGATGTGTTCGCATCACAGTTATTTTTGGTAAGATTTTATCTTTGGAAAAAGGTCAATAAATCAAATACTCGTTTGAAAGCAATAAAATTATAGAATACCTACGGCAGATGCCGCTATACACCGCTACAAACCACTCTTAGTGGAGAGCGAAGCATGGAGAGAAAGAAAGTTAGAGACGGGGAAGCCCGCACTTCCCCTGACAGTGTATGAGCGTTACGCGTTACGATGAACTTCCCCTTATTTGCAAGTTCGCACCATGCCACAAAATTTCATCACTTCAGAAAGTGAAAAGAAGTTACTTAAGGATATAGATTATCGAATTTTGAGATTGACTATACGTAGAGTACATTCTTAAGGTGACTAATGTTCACACACAAAAAGGCCTATTATGTTCATAGAAATGCTTATCAGCTTCAAAATTTTGATTAGATTACACATATTTTTGAACGGCTTGCATTGACAAGATTAAATGGAATTCTAGTGCTGAATTTAGGGGTGGATACCTAGGTCACAATTTCCAGAATAAATTTTACAAGTCATAAAAATTTTAATTCAGTTAAACAAGCTAAACGAATCATGAACCAAAATGTCTATTTAAATTCTACAATGATTTACAATAAGAACTAGAAAACGGAAAAATCACGAAATAAAATAACTTAAACTTCAATAATACATAGGATTTCATATATCGATAAAAAGAAGAGTGTGATAATTAGTAATTATGGCGTGGTGTCTGACACATTTGAAAACTTCAAAATGACCTCTTCCAGTATAAAAGTGATTTATAGTGACCGTTTCATAAAGAAAGTGACTTACAGTGACTGTTTCTCAAAGAAGTGACTAAAAAGTGACTTAGAAAAAAGAGTTACTAAAAGTGACTCAAGTAACTGAGTGACAGCCCTGCATTTTTCATATGATGTCATGCATAGCAAAACATCACTATTTCCTGAAAAATATGTACAAGAGAAACTCAGATTTTATTTGTGTTCGAGACCTCTTTCTCATATACTTATTTCAAACTTCAGCTGGATTAGCGGCATGAGCAATTATGAAACTGGTAAACAATTAAATTGCTTTCGATATTCGTGTTTTTCATCATGGACGAATGTTCTCAAAATATTTATCTTGAATCTTGTGTACCGATCGGTTAGCTAGTGTCAGATGTACGAGCATATATTTACTGAGAATTATATATTTTTTATGTTTTTTTTTAACATGTAGAATCCTTTTCAATCAGACTTTCCCAGTAAAAAGTTTTTCTAGATTTTTACACCGCTTTTCCCTAAAATGGAAAGAAGGTTTCAGAGATGAAAAGTCTTTGGAGATAAAATGATGCATACATTTTTTAATGTCATTAACAACGTGATACAGTTGGAGAATTTTCTCGCAACATCTTCCAATATACACTCTTTTCATCATGTATCATGTTCATAGTATTTTTAAATAAAACGAAACTATGGAGATGAAACAGAATTTTTTCTCGCGAAAAAATAACGATTTCAATTATTCCTTATGCAGGAGCGTTTCCACATACATACATAGTAACATGGGTGGAAAATAATGAAAGATATCTCACTTTTATTTGCATGAATGAAAATGCTTTATTGACATACTTCTAGGTATGATTAAATGATGATATGCAATGTGACTCTATTTCAAGGGGACCATGAAGACAAAATTCAATTCTCTTACTACTAAGAAGAGTTCGTTCTAAAAACTTGTTACCTTAAATTTTTGCTACAACCTTGTATTACGAAAGCATAAAACTTAGGAAGATTATGGACAAATAGGAACATTTTACTTCTTACTGTTGTTTCCTCGATAGTTGCACTTTGAAAGAGAAAATCAAGGTTAAAGTTGTACTCATAGGTATCAGCTATTAATCACTTTTATGTTCATAGAAATAGAATCATTATCAGGATTCAATACACGATTACTTTATTAAATGAAAAGTGAAACACAAGAAACTGAACGCATATTTTTGATTGCTTACAAACTCAGTGTTATTTCACAGCCACTTTTCGATTTGCACAGACACAATCGAACCAAATCGAAAAAAAAGAACAGATTTTTCAGATCACTCAGAATTTTTTGGTATGAGTATTATTTATATTATTTGCAAGGATTCCAAATGAATTTGCACCACAGTATTCTATCAAAACGTCAAAAAAGTTTTTACACATAAAACTCATGCGTTAATGATCCTCAGAGTTTCAAAATTACTATTCTTGTCTCATTCTAAATTTTGTGGAATGAGAAGAGAGGATTTCTCTAGCATATAGAGCTGTAAAAGCTTCAGTATAATTTCATTCGGTGATGGAGTGTGTTGTTCATCTGGATTGCTCTGGGAGCTTGAGTATTTTACCAAGGATATACGAATGGAAGTTTTGAGGTTTGTCGGGTTTAATCCTCTTTATTCCGGTGAGTATTACCAGACTAGCTCAAAGTGGCTACGCACAAAATAATTAAAAATTTGTTCAACCACGTATGAAATAGAATCGCAGAATCTATGGCAACTATAAGTGTACATTCCGCCGACACAGGAGAATAAATCTGTCATTTTTTTATATTCAAAATTGTAAAAACTGGGTCCTGTAATTCGTTGGGGTTCAACTTGGAGTTGAAATCTTCTACAAACTGTTTCCTAATCATATTTATCAGCATTAAAGAAGAAGGACGAATAAATTCTTACTACGAAGGTTTCTGAGTTGGTACGACCAATTTTCGACAGATGGCGCCACTGTCGTTCGTACTATTCTCCGTGGCGGTGAAGCCTCCGCCACAGGGCGCAGCTAGTTATTCCATAAAATCTTTAATTTATTATGAGATGCTCAATAGTTCTAACGGAAACGGCAAGGAATACAAACAGAGTAACTATAAGAAATTCCGGTAATACCTTATTTCAAGATTAAATAGTTTGTGATTTGGATCACAATTTTCTGTGGATTCTCAAACTCACCTAATAGGAATAAATTATTCCTAGTTTTAGCAAATTGACATCTCCATATTTATAACTGTTAAGTTTTCAAGCAAATATGTTTGAAATTTCCATTTGAGGATATTTTGAAATTTGTTTGCATAGATGTTATATATATATATATATATATAAAAGAAGCTTCAGTTTGAGAACTAGAAATGTAAACCTTGACGCCTTTGCCAGAAAAAATTTCTTTGATTCTACCGATAATGCAATGTTTCAAAAAATCGTGTATCTTCTTGAAAAATCGACTGCAAAGTTGACTTCTCCGGCCCCGATCTCTCTAATTGAAAATTTTGTTGACACTGGCTTTTTGAAGCTTTTCTAATTTATTTGTTCATTACTAAATATAAACTCATTTCTCTCAGAATTTAATCAATAAAACTAAGAATTCAATTTTTAACTTCACTGAAAATATCAATACCAATCTGTGCTATTTATTCGTTCGGGATTTGAAACCATGCCTTATTTCCTATTCACCTAATTCAGAAACTTGCGTGGTGTACAAGTTGTTTAAGGAACGGCTTTCCGAACTTCTATTGAATATATTAATAAGAAATATAGTTCTGATAAAAATCATGTTTCTTCTGCACGCAAAAAACTAAACTTACACAAGGCGCGCGATCAATAATGATAGTTATAATATAACTGATTGAGAATAAGTTCGTATTGAAACTTGTGTTTTATCATAAATAAAATTATTGAGGGGAGGCATACAAAACATTCATAAGAGGTTTGTCGAGACATTAAGCGGTTTATCCTCCTCACGCTTAGGTACACAAGAAGATCCCAAGTTGGACAGAGCCCGCAGAATGAGTTTCCTCTTGTTGGTGCAGAAAACTAAAGTGCCAAGCGTTGAAGCAAGTCGAGAGACACCATTTATTTACATAGACGTTGACACTTTAAGTCAGCTCTTTGTTATGGTGCATTGAAAGAACCAAATTACTTTTTCACATCGTTTAACAAATTTCTATTTAACCTTCTTCGGTTCTTAAAATGATGAACAGTATATGAATAGCAGTTGGTTTCGGTGATTTGTTTTGGATGATTCAATCTCGATGTTGCATGTCTGTCTTTTCAAAAAACACTTAAGAATATTTTTATTTCTTCTCAATCTTCATGAAGAATGACAAATGTTCCTGCAAATAATAAAATGATATTACCAGAAGAAAAACTATTAGCAGATAGATTGAACATTTTGTATCAAATTTGATAAATCTAATTTTGAACAGAAGAAATTTTGATTGATCTCTTTTTTTTGTGTTTCACTGCTGTCGCATCACTGAATTCGGCATACTTTTGAGGATCAGAATTCAAGAGTCCAGTGTATACTATTCCAGCATTTTTAAGGTTAGATCTGATTCCCGTTATACATTCAAAATATTTCCAACGCATAGCGACACGTTGTTCTACTGTTTTTTCAAGCTGATTGCCATCTCAAAAAAGTATTCTTTTGCGAGTATAAAAGTTTAAAGAATAACATGGGATAGAGGATTAAATTCTTTATCTCCAAAATACTCAAACGAATAAGGATAA
>WSXT02021583.1:3169-13350 GCA_011762715.2 Neuroterus valhalla | reverse complement strand
GTATAAAAGTTTAAAGAATAACATGGGATAGAGGATTAAATTCTTTATCTCCAAAATACTCAAACGAATAAGGATAAATTTAGAATCTGGAAAAACCTGACCCAAGTGAAATTGATGATGAATTCCTCTAAAGCAAAAAGAGGAATTTCGCTGTTGGAGAAGCGTCCTGGATTGTTGAGGATTGTAAAGTTTGTAGAAAAACATATAGGATGCGAAGCACGGGTGACCTTAATTAGTGTAATCCCGATCTCTACTTCTGCCCGAGGATACCCTGGACGGGCAAACTAGATTTTCGTTTTGTCAGTGTCGCCTTTCGCTCTTAGAAAATAGCTCTAGGACAACCTCCTGTGGTTTTTATTCTAAGGTTGCTTGTAACAGAATTGTGCAAAAAAAACCTTAAAACAAGAAAAGTAAGTTTCGAAAAAAAACAATTTCCAAACCAATCTTTGGAAGTCGTTGTATCCTTCTTGTTGTTTAAATAGCAGAACCCATGGATTCAAGTACAATACTTTTTCTTACTTTCACAAAAATATCAAAAACTTTGTTTTATCTAGAGAAATGTTGTTTTAATTTTTCGCATTTTTATCATATTTTTTTTGAACAACATCTCCATGAGTTTTCTTTGTCTTTGATTTATTTTAAAGAACAAAACTTTAGGCACGTTATCCAAGTAAAAGTCATGATCATGTACGATTATATGTTAAGAATAAACCATCTGTTTCACATGTATGTACACTACATCCAACTCTTACTGGTGAGTTTATAAATTACATTTTTTGTTTGGTTTGTCACGTATGCCTTCTACCAATTTTCTGATTACATCATTATAAAACCGAATTCTACAAATAGTGTGTTAACACATTAACTAGAAATAATCCCAAAGCCTAATCTAGGGTAGACGTTTGAACCAAAATTTACTAAAACTATGAAATTCCTCATTTGAAATACTTGCAATGAATTTAAAAATAAGTCAAGTAAAAAAAGTCCATTGCTTTGTGAAAATGGTTATAAGGAATGCCAGTTTCTGATTTGCAGAATCGTGATTCTATTAGAAACCGTTTTTGATTCTCTAAAGATGTTCAAAAGAAATCACTCTGGTTTTCTGATTCGAGAACCCATTGTTTTCATTACTAGCCTAATGGATAACACAACCACAAAGAGAAAAAATTCTGGTTCTAGAAGTCAAACCATGTTTATTATATGTTTATTGGGTCGCTGAACCAAACCCGAAGTCCATTTCTCCTCATCATTTTAGGTTTTTGACATGACCTCAAAAAGTCTTTACAGCCACATAAAAAGAACAAATTTCCTGTCCTGGAGATCAGACCATGTTTAATAAATGTGTTTGGCGTCACTGGGACCGAATATGAAGTTCATTTTCCCCTATCACATGAGGTTCTAGACATAACCTCAAAAATTCTTTACCATCACACAAAAGGAAGAAATTTGGCCTAGGGGTCAGACTATTTTTATTATCACTTTTTGAGGCCACTGAAACGAAATCCGAAGACTATTTTATCCTATCACATCAGATTTTCTACACAACATCAAAAAGTCTCTACAGCTGCACGAAGAGTAAAAAAAATGCTGATCTTTTTGAGGTAATCTCCTAAGTCTGACATGACATGATGAAATGAATTTCGCATTTGGTTTCAGCGACCCTAAAAACGAACATATAATAAACAAAGTCTGACCCCACGCCAGACTTTTTTCTGTGTGGCTTTGTAATTAATTGTATGACTTTTTGTTTTCATTGACAAATAATTGTCTTAAGTGAGCTGACTACACTAAGTTTTAGAAACATATGTTTTTCATCTAAAGACCTTTTTCAATTCTGTTACACAAAATGACTCTGTTTGAGTTTATGTGCTTAAATATTTTTCGGAAAATAAACCATTTTGTGTTATGGGTAGACATGCATCTATTGCCATTGGGAGGATGAAACTTCGTGAAGAACATCAAAGTCATCCTTGCGTTTGTTTTTGATTCATCTCGGAAATAACGAGTGCTTGTAAGAAGAAAGCTCTGGAATGTGGGGGTAAGAAAAAACAAGGAAGGAAGGAAAGAAGTTCAACTTCAGCACATCCGAAACGAGTTTCAGACACATGCTCGCTTGATCCTTCCTCAAGGAACTCGACCTCCACTATACCTATACCTGTATTTATCAACGTACTTTCTTATCTTTTTCCTTTGTCCCTGGCTCTTACTCTTGAAGAGTCCTCTTGCACTTCTCCACATCGATTCTTTTGTTTCTACGACTGTTGAGTTTTCTCTCCAATTTTTATTGAACTCATCCCATTTGTTGCAGCATCAAATGCATACACTGGAAGTTTGCACCTGATGGAGAAGAGCAAATCTCACGTTTAATAGATCAGATGTGTTCATATTTTGCTCAAAGAAAGCTAACAGTTACGAAGTAAAAACACTAGGAAAGAAGGATTTGCAAAATTGGAAATATTACCGCGAATTTCAGAAAAGCGATTCTTCTTGTGTGGGAAATGAAACACAGGAAATGACTTTACGCCACATCCAAAAATATGCTGTTAGTTCTTACTGTGTTTAGCATGTTAAAAAGTTGGGAATAAGAAGATATTCCCTCAAACACACGACGATCCGTATAGACTATTCATACTTTAAAGTTCGGGAATTTTATCAAACATTCTCAATTACAGAAAAATAGAAGAATGTACAGCTACCTTCCATTCAAACATCTAGTAAAATCGCACAAAAGCGACGGAAATCATACTAACGTAACACGAAAGTATTGATGAATTATTCAGGCTTTTGAATTAAAACCGCATGCATGGTGAAAATCAAATGATAGAAGTCAGTGAGTACATTGCATGCATTGAAGCATTCAATTTTAATTTTTTATCGGTATCCATGAAGGACCTGACACGTATAGAGGCGGGAAAAAAAGGAGAGGGACGAGACAGAAGAGGAAGAAAAAAAGAAAAAAAAGGAAGTTGGAGAGCAGTTATGGTAGATGAGGAAAGGGAAGGTAGATGGGACATTCCCTTTCCAATAAACTACATACGTACTATGTACACCCTATCCGGTTTGTCTTTTGTTCCTTTTGTTATATTGCACGGCGCGAAACCCTCGCATCGCTTCCATAACTTGAAACGGTTGCAAGCATGTGTGCTACCTTATCAATCGATGATAACATAACGCGTTACTGACTACGTAATAAAAGACGGCTGGGATGAGAAAAAACAATTATCATCGATTTCACAACTTGATGTGCAACCTCCGAGTACTCGATCAATACTTAAAAATAGATTTTTATATTTAGGTGCAAACTTTATATAAATGCATACTTTTTCCGAGGGGCGAATCACTCTCGAATCAGAGTGAACGTTAGCGACGTTAGCGTTCACCCTACTTGCGTTAACAACATTAAATAGAACATACCTACGCGCCTTCTTCGCTTTAACTGATATTCCTAAATAACGAGTTACATCAAGCCTTGCATAAATTCACAATGGTTCCGTATCGTCATAATTATTTACAGTGATTCTTTCATTAATTCGAGAATGAGGTACACTGATTCGAGAGTGATTTGCCCCTCGACTTTTGCAAATTATACAGCTGTAGCGATATGAGATTCCATGAATAAATCGAACAGAATTAACAAAAATCAACCAATTTGCATGTCTTTTTCAAAAGTTTGAATTTAAGTTCAACAAAGCACCTGAATCGAAACACTTTGGAATTCAATCGTCAAATACAGACAATCCTTTATAGTCAGCAAGTGTGAATTACAGATTCCGAGCTTGTTTTACGACTGAATTTCCAAGTTCGAAGACAAGCAAAGTTTCCTAAATCAGATGATTCGTCGGTGCCTGTTTCCATGCCTTCGGCCATTCGAGTAGGTACAAGTAGTACAAGACTCAATTTCACCAATACCAGCATTCCACTAAATCCACATTGCATTTGTAGGAAAATCACCCAATGAAGATTTTGTTCCTTTTACCTGTCGTGAATTGGTTCAAAGTTTAAAACAAAAAAGTCCCAACCTTAAAAATTATCTGCTGAAAAGGAGATTAATATCTGCTTGTGGAACTTGGAATAAGAAGAACTTCTGAAAGAGACATTCATTCTCTGCATCAGAAAGTCGCGTTATTTGTTCATTATCTTCAGAATATGAGTCAATTTTCCTCTAACAAATATTTATAGTCCAACATTCACTTGTTTCTGAGCAGTTATTAGAACACAAGACACATGTTCCGGCACAGCTTTATTTACGATTACAGACATAACTGTACACTGTCTACAATTGAGCGTAGCAAGAATCACAGTTTTGCAGAAAATGTTGCACCAATTATCACACCAGGTAAAAATCCTTCTCAAAATAATAGTTATTTCATCGGAAAACATTCTTAGTAGCCGAAAACTTGAACTTTCATGAATGGTGTACATATGACACTCGAGTTTCAGCCAAAGTTTCAAAAAAGATATCCAATTTCATCAACAGGATGGCCCGACAGTGGTATCCCATGTTCAGCAAAGTGAATCAGTTTTTCAAGGAGAAATGTCTTGGAAAGGAAGAACTTTGACACTGCTTGTACAAGAAAACAAGTAGGTAACAACCATCGACAGGAACGAGACACCTCGGCTAATAGCCAACACCCTATTTGTCACTCCTTGTCCATCGAACATATATCAAGAATTCTTGCAACTTTGGGAAACAACAAAAGTTTGCCAAGTTCTGATATCGAGACTGCCTGGTGTTTCACGCCCGAAGATCGATCTTCGATCAGTATCGCTATTCCAAAGTTCGCTAAACTTTGCTACATCCATGCAAGAAATTTTGTCATGTCCCAAGTCGGGCTCTTGTTTGGGAATTTATTGGTATAACCCAAGTCCCACATAAAATTGGACAAAAAATTTGAGCCTGACTTACTTACTCAACCAAATCAGGTAGTCTAACTCAACCTTGGTTAGAGCTCATTCAAGTAGGTTAAATACAACTATTTTTATTAGTAAAATATTTAATACTTGAAATAACCTGCCCACAATCAAATTGGTCATACTATCACACTGGCTATTCCAGGCACACTTTTCATAATCAAGCGTAGACAGTTATTAACCTTTTCGAATGCAGCAGAAGCATAAAACAGTTTGACGACATTATATGAGTTATACGAGCAATATCAGCTACAACTATAGAATATTAAACAAAAACGTTAAATTTATCACGCCCGTAAACCCCACTGTCCTCGGAGTTTATGATACACATAACTCAAATGGTAGTTAACTCATTATTCTTTATGGGTAGTTTCACCATTACGATTCTGAAATCAACAAAGCTTTCAGTGGCTTGGACCTTATTTTTCAGTTATTGATGTTTTTTGGTTTGAGTATGGTTTGATCCAAATAGCTACAAAAAAATGTATGCTAAGTTTAACATCGATCGAGCAATATCACACTTCTGTTTTATATTCCGTTCTAAATAATTGAATGATTCGAACGATTATTAATTTCTTATGTGAAACATTTCAATTACTGATCTAATAATTCTTCAATTAACCAGAAAAATCTGCTTCAACCCGGATTTGAACCGAGAGTGGAGCGTTCAACCCATTAAGCCACCGCTCACTGAGTATATATCAATAATTTTGTTCAAAACCACCTATAAGTCACAAATACTAACCAAATCAAACAAAATTAAGCCAGAAATCTTGTAAATGAAGTACAAAGAGACTCAGAAAGACAAACTATTGAAAATAATTTGTTAAAACATGTTTTTTAAATAAAATATGACAATAGCAACTTCTTCTAAAACTGAATTGTATAACCATCTCGTGAATATAAGATTTCGAGTTATGAACTAGATAAACAATATGGAATTTAAGGAGTTTGAGGCATAGCTGATTTTCTATCTGCCATTATTTTTGCAAAATAAATTTGTTCGAACAATTTGTTTGAATGAATCATTACTAATTTAAATTTTTTTGCAAAATCCATCTTTCAACATAAATTCTAATATCTAATTCTACTGGAAAAATATTCCGAAGCTTTTTTTTTTATATTTGAAATACAATTTATCGCAAACATAGGACTAAATAATTAATTTTCCGTAATCTATATTAAATCCTAATAAGGCTTTTAGCGTCTATAAGAACGTGAATAATAATACAAATACAACATATGTTAAATAAAAGGTTTTGTCGTGCGCTAATTTCGAGTTTGCCTTTAGTTTTGTAAAAAAAATTGGTTGAACAAATTATTTGTTCTATATTAATTTTCGATTCATAACAAATTGTATTTTCAAAAAGGATTTTTTTAATCGCATAGTATATAAACAATTGTGTTTTCAGTATTGATTAAGTTGTTTTGATTTAATCTGTTAGAACAAATAAATTATGTAGAAGATTGATGGACTTTATAGTTAAGTTATTTTTGCTATTTGATGATTTTTTCATTCCATAATTTAATTTCTTATAAATATTTCATCAACTCTTATATCTGAAACTTATAAATTAGGAGCTTGAAACTCAGAATCCTTTTTTTCTTATTTTTGAATTAACATACCTATTGCTGCTTTATCGATTTGAAGTTTTGTATTTTTCATCTTGTTGCTCATATGAGAAATATATAAGTCTGAAGAATGTAGGAATTTATGAATTAAATCAGCATTTGCTTGTATGGATTTTGGGGTAATAGGTTGAGGGCTTATGGGTCTCGGATTTTTTTTTGCATGATTTTTGCAATATATCACAAATTTAGCAATAATTCTTTACACTATTTGTTTAAACAAATTATTTTGAAAAATTTGTCTTCATGGATCTCTCTGAGATTTATTTACGAACATTCCTCGACAAATTTTGTTTGATTTGGTTAAGATCTGCAATCTGTAGGTGGTTTTGAACATTCCGTCCCCAATGTACACCAGGGCCCCAGCAGATAATGCTTCCAAAAAACATGAAATAATGAAAAATTTCAAGAGTTTTGTGAATATGGGAATGCTTTGAGGAACACCCTTCTTTCATGTTGCAAATCAAATTTTTGACCTCGAAATGTCAATAGATATTGACATTTAGTAACAATATAGAAAAATCGAATGTAACTTTCAATTCTTTCAAAAGTTCTCAATAATTAATCATTTTCAAGGACTGCCCGTATAATTTACGTTATATTGGGCATAAAATGTATTTTACTATTTCGGGAAAATAATCACTTCTGCAAAGTTATGAGTAATTGAAATTTCAGCATTGTTCAAAGTTCTTGTTTCAAATCTTTATATATTTTGACATAATCAAGGTATTCAAGTTTCAATACTTGAATCTAATGAGGCACCCAATAATTAACAAAACGACAGTGGTTTTTCTGAAAATATTGCAAGTCGATTTTGTCCAAACCTCAACTTTTTTTGCCAACAATTTTCAGAATCTTTACTTATATGAGGAAAAAATTCTGTACCAAATGGACCTAATGGTGAGGAAGAACTTGACTTATTTAAAAAAGTTATGTAAGTTATTCCTCTGACTCTTTTATGATAATTTTCATCGCTTGCGAGGAAAATTGAAAAATGCTATTCAAAAAATTCTTCTAGCCATAGAAAGGATTCGGGCTGCGTGGAACTTAAAGAAACTTACATGAAAATCACATGTATTCTGATCAAGAGCACAAATGTTCGATGAATATTAGATGAAAAAAATAAACTGGGGTTTTCTTCTGGATCGACTTTATATGTTTCGCTAAATTTTGAAAACATGGAAAAATACATAAAAACACAAAAATTCATATAAAAAGAAGAGAAATCTTGCTATTCGGAAAAGAATCTGCTTGCTTCAGACAAAAAATCATCTTAGTTTAAACTGAGTTTTATTTTTTTACAAATGATTTCATTCTCGTATAAAATTTGTAAAATGGTCCTTCTTTGGAATTTCTTGGCAGCAAAGAGAATAATTTCATTTCACAGACACATGTCAACATTTCTCCACTTCAGAAACATTCAGTTCTATCTTACATGTCTTTTTTCCGAATCTGGCAATAGTCCATGATGTATTCCTTGAACCCGCTTTGATCAGTAATACCGCTCGATATTTCCCCAAGTGCCTCCTTTCCTGGGCATGACCCAGAATGTTGAAATTCGGTACTCCAGGGATTCTTGAAGCGGATGGGGGAGTAGCGGGCCACCGCAAACAGGTTGCGTCTCCTTCGCAAGAATCTAGGGAACACACTTGGCAGTCCTATCTTCTCATACCAGATTCTCAGGATGCATAACCGTCGCGAATGCGAACCTCAGACACGAAAAGCTCAAGACTAGATGCAACGCTAATATGTGCCACTTACGATTCGACCACAATTCAATTTATATCTCGTTCGCACACAGCTAGTCATACCAAGAGATTTACTCATATTTTGGTGGGTATCAGGTATCAGTCAGAAATATTTCCTCTCACGTCAAAAGGATGTTTCTTGAAGCGAATGGAATGATTCCCTCTTGAATTCAAGATTAAAAGTAATTTCATTTGTTTCAGGAAGAATCCTTTTGTAGCAAAGAGTATCCTTTCGAGACAAACATCACCTAATCTTGCAGACAAATAATTTTTTCAAGGAAAAGTGGAAAAGAGGACAATGCTTTTTTCCAAGCAAAACTGATTCTATGTATCAACTATGAATTCAAGTATACTATTACCTGCTATTAGTACCATCTATTTCGCTATCATCATATTCAAAAGCAATTACTGCCTATGAGCCCAAAAGAAATCTTTCGGGAAATCCGCATTTTCAACTTACCTGCAACAAAAATAAAGATACAATTATACCACTGGCTAGTAGGTACAATGGTAACATAGATCACTTAGTGACAGGATAGCAAATAGGATATCTGGTTTACATGATGCAATTTACCTGATCATCGTTCAGAATCTTAAGTGTAAAATATTCTGTGTAGCAGCCGTTCTCTCCGATCATTGTAAAATGCTAATAGCATCATCTATAGAATTTGATCCGTGTGTCAAGATGGCATTTCAATTGTTTCCAGCGTCATTAGAGAGCGAACTAGAAACGTCGATGGTTGCAATGGCAATAATGAAGTGATCGTTTGTTAGCAAATTGGAATCTAGACTCGACAAATCCTGTGACGTGTCCAACGTAGAATTGAAATGAAGCAATCAGGGATACGCGTGTTACGTAGTTGTTACTTGATGCACCCTCACTTACGACTGCAATTCGCTTGCTACCACCACAATTTCAATCACCACTGCCTCTATTTTCTCAAACAATTAGTCAAGATTCCTGTTTCCACAGGCAGAACCGCCTGGGACCATGAGATGAGTGAACTGGCGCCCAACGTGGGGCGTTATATATAATACTGTATGCAAGCATCATGGAGAAACAAAAGAACCAATTTAATTCCCAAATTTAATGTGATTATTGGAATGATCAATTTCCAGACAGAACTTCATATATAGCATACCAGTATACCAGAAAAGTTGAAATACATGTATTCAGTTCTTTCAAATAGTACGGTTATATCCTGTGACCTTTACTCAAAATATGAAAAGTAGACTTTGGCAAGGATTCAAAAAATGCTATCTCTCAGCTGTCCCTGTCGCTCTCAAAACCTGCATCGTTCATCGATCATTCCCCTAGCGCACTGAGATTACAATGACTTTGCTATCTCGGTATCCATGCAGGACCTTCGACGAGGCAAACGGGTGGTCCTAAACCTAAAGAGGAAGTCTGAAATACTCGGAGAGGAGAAAAACGCACTTTACTAGCCTTGAATAAAAAATGGGTATTCGGAAATGTGTATACTCAAACATGATTTCCGAATGCTTAAATTGATATGGGATTTCCGAAAAGATTAGAAAAGTATACGCCCAACTAGTAAGCTATTATACTTCGAGAACAACGCGACTATACTAACACAAAGAAAACAGATGTGAAATTTGTTTGCAAGTAATATCCGAGCATGTGAAGTTATATGGAAACAAAAAAAACGATATAGTTGACATAGTAACCGTACTCAATATATTGTTAAACTTTATTCACGCTGAAGGAATTCTGCTTCTAGGTTAACCTCACACATCATCGTACGGAGTTTATGAATATTGACAGCATGATTATCATGTGAATGTTTCTTTGTTCAATAGCTGAGAGAAGCAAACTATTTCAGCAACAAATTTCTGACATTTCCCTACAACAATTGTCATTTTCAACTATTT
>WSXT02021562.1:0-14126 GCA_011762715.2 Neuroterus valhalla | reverse complement strand
CGGGATACAAGAAATTATGCGAATTTCAAACATCTATTTACCTTTAATGATAATGGTTTTCTGAACTATTTCTACGATGAAATACATAGGATTGTCCGACCACTGGTACGTGTCCGGAGACCGGTACACTTACACTGTGTGACATATTGACATAATGTTGGCATATTGAGCAATTCGGAGGTAAAATTATCTCATTTTCAATATAATACCAAAAGGATCTAGGGCCATCATTTACCATTTTGAAATCAATTTATTTAAAAAATTCTAACATATCGCCACAATAGTAACAGATTGGAAGATTATGTTCATCGTAATCTTCTTGTTTCCATATGTTACGAAATTTGTTTCCCTTAACGTGGCACTGAATGAATACAATTATTCGATCATGAATCCCAGATTATTTTTGGGTTATAGTTCATTGTATATATTTTGTGAAAAGAATTTATTTGATATTGATATCATATTATTTTTGGTACACTTACTTCCATAATTGAATGAAGCCACGTAAGCAAACAATAGAATGACGATTTTCATTGTTTCTAGACGCAAGTGAAGATAAGGATTGAGCTGTGAAGACCATTCTCTGAAGTATTTTGTGAAAAGAGACTGGTTTTGTGAATTATTTACAATTAACGTATGAAGCAAGCATTCTTGATTTAAGAATTTCCCATATCAGCTAAGCTTATCACACACATGATTTTCAGAAATGAATATATTTGTCACTCTTTTGTTATGTAAACTAAATCGCAAACCTAGAAGAGTATTTTTCGTGCAAGACAGAGGTAGTGAATTTTATCTAATTTCTTCTTATCATATTTTCGGTATTGTCGAGGAGAGAGACGATAATTGTTATTGTTCATACGCTCAGCACTCTGAAAAGATTTTTTCCTTCTATGGAATTTCACTGAATGAGAAAAAAATGTGGATTTGTTCCTATGCAGTAAAATAATTTTTTTTCGAAGAATATATTGGTTGGCATCAATTTATGGAAGGAATTTCGAGAAATTATTCAGAAGTGACTAGATTTCTCCTTTAGCATTGATCGACGTTACGCGAATTTCATGGATGTGCCTATTGAATGACGAGAACAGGGTTGCCACATTGAGATCTGGGAATTGTACGCACGTTAGCGAAAAATTGTACTGAAAAGTCTGAAATTGTACTTTTGACTCCAGCACTTCGGAATAGACTTGAACTAACAAGATTTTAGCGCGAAATTCAAAAGTTGATATAGTAAAAGGCTCTAGTAATTTCAACTATCACTTGTTAAAGTTTTCTTCTTCAAAAAATGATAAGATTTTTTTTTAATTTGTGAACTTTTTCAAAGGAGAGAAAAATTTTCAAGAATGAAAAATATTTTCCAAATACAAAGTGTCAATTCATCATTTATTATGGAAAACATAATGCATATAAATAAGGAGTCGAAATGTTGGTCCTTATAAATATAATTTTTAATATTTAGAGACTTGAAAACAGACGACCTATTTATTCCTTCAAATAAATGAAAATAATGTTTGTGACAGACTTGTATCGAACATATTATTTAAATCAACAGCGAAAGTTTTGGATGAACATTTTTCGCTGGGTTCGAGCCATTGCGAACTGAGTCGATCATATTAAGAAATCTGAAAAATTGATCTAAATTTAAATGAAAGGTAATTCTGAAATAAAATATTTTACCTCTTAAATTAATGAAATTTGTACTTTTCACTCATTTCAAAATTTTTCAGAACTAGGGTTACAGAGATGAATATAGTTTTATCTTAACATTTCTTATTATATACTTGCTGATCCATGGTATGCGATCTTTGGAAGCAGACTGCTATGCCAATTATCTAAAATGATGCAAAAATGAAATAAAACCTATTTCACTTACTATATAATACCTAATAATAGTTATATTATATATGACATATTGATATGAAATAGAAAGGGGGACCTAATCTAAAAACACTGTAACCTAACGGCGCCTGAGTTCTGTATTCAAGGATTTGATTAAATTGTACTATACTTTTCTCTATAAAGCTTGTTTTCTACCGTGAATAATAAAAGCTGGAGTCCAAGGACGTATCGAGAAATATTCAAACTTGAAAACTGTAGCATCTAATTTTCATTTTTGCATCTTTGCAGCAGATTTTTGAAATGCTTTGAAAACAACGAAGTCTGCAAACCACAGCGAACTTCTATTATTATATGTAATTAGCTCCATTTCTCTAATAAATAAACACGTCAGCCAATGAACGAATGATAAATGTGTACTTGCTGTTGTGATTCGTAGGAAAGGAAGAAGCTAAAATAAATCTTTTAAACAATTTTGTACTCAAATGTACTAAAAGGAAAGAGTACAATGTCGAGTGTACTGAAAATTGGAGAGGCGTACTCACTTACTCACTAGCCGGAAATAGTACGCAGAAAGTACTATGTACTCGAAAAGGCAACACTGGACAAGACTGTTTTCGTAAAACATTATATTCTGATTCCATACCTAATCGTCCATTATTACCCTCGAAATGAACCCCAATTTGATCCCTTTAGCGCTCCTTGCGAATCCTTTTTTGTTCAGAACAGAGCTGGGAGTCTTCTTTTGTCAGCTCCTTTAGGACGTGTGTCACTTGCCTTTTCACAGTTTTACCGACTAAAATCTTGATCCTCTTAATGCAGCTTATGCCTAAGGAAACATACAGAAATCGTAAAGCACATTATCCGCCGATTTGCAAAGTTTATTAAGAAATCAGAAGAGGATTACAAAGAGGTCAGATCCAACCAGGTGTACGTAGTCTAATCTCATTACCATACATTTTTCAGAATGAATTATCAGTTTAAGAAGCGATTTGATCAAATTCGTGCCAAATTTGTCAACAATTGTTGCTTTTATATTAAACTTGTCATTTTTTCCGGCAAAACAAAGAAACACCTCTTACGGAATCGTTTACAGGAGAGAGAGGTACACGGAGAAAAAATTCCGGCCGCTGTGGCTGGAAAGTCCTGTCATTATTCGCTGTGAGCCACGCTCGTGTCGCCGCCTAGCGAATTTTAAAAATAATAGCGGGTGCGTGTATATACGTGGGAGCAAATCGGCAGTAATGCAATATTATACAAGAATTTGTTTAAACATCAATTTCCAAGCATAGTAGTAGTGTGTGGAAAGTTGACAATACCGGCAGCTGAACATTTTATAACAAACATGTAAGTATACGATTACGAACTTGATGAAAAATACTTTTTACATAGCTAGTATAGGTTGAGTGATTCAAAACAAATATATTTCAAAGATTAAAAAAAAAAACGTAGATAAAATGATATTCAATTAAATCGCATGTATGAAATATGCTCTAATAATATTTAATACTATTTCGAATATTATAAAAGTTGCAATGATTCCTCAAAAAACTAATTTGAATCCGAAATTACCAGCATTTTATCATTTCTAATTCAAGTTAGCACAATATCCTAAGATTTCAAAATTTCTAACGAGAAGTTCTACCGAAAGGTTTTTCTGAAATTATTTATGTCGAAAGCCAAGAGATGTGAAATTTCTTAAATCCCAAAACATGTTTCAATTTGAACGTGAAAAATGGTAGGGGTTTGAATTCAAATTTATGAAGGTTCACTAAGATAGTTACCAAATTCTTGAGTTTTCATGCCAAAGAGGACAGTTTTCAACATGAAAAAATTAATTTTCAATGAATTAATGTAAACTTTGAAAAACCTACTTACATCTTCAGCGAAAACAGAGTTATTTTATACCAAATATCTGTATTTTTGCCTCATCAAGTATTTACCGGAAAAGATATACAAAATACTGTGAAAATTATTCAATTTTCATGGTGCTAGAACATAGTGAGGAAATGACTTATTAGTTTGTAATCCAAAAATGCACTACGTTCCTGTGATGTGCAACAATTGAAAAAATTGTTTCGATATTTCCAAAGAATAAAATAGGCATTTTTTATAAAATAATAAATGATGTAACATTCATATATTTCGACGTAAATATGCTATTTCTATGTTTAATATTTGAGATTTGTTCATTGTCCAAATGGAACAATGTGGTGGTAATAAATGCAGTGAAAAAACACAATGTTCACCAACAATGTTTATTTATCATACTCATTTTTTTATCACAAAAAATAGATGTTTGTAAATTTACTAATACGCAGGCTACATGTTTAATTTTATCAATCGAAGAGAACAAACATTCTGGAGTGTTGAATAATTTTAAATTATTATCTTTCAATATTCAATAATTGCAGAATAAAATTTCATAAAAGTAAAAATAGACATAAGAACGCATTCGAAGTCTTTCAATTTGAAATTGAATCATTTTTAATCAGTATCGGTCAAATACAAACATTTCTGAATAAACCTCTGAATTATAACATTTCGAAATAGTATATTGTGTCGTCAGACGGAAAACATGTGTTTCACGCGACGAGACCGATGTTTTCTGTACAAGTCCGTGAAACGTTTTCCGTCATATAGCACACGATGTTTTATTCAAAGTCAGCGGTTTCGCGCATTTTCGTATGGCAAATATAACCCTCACTTTAAAAAAAAATTACAATCAGCTGGTGCGGTATGTGTATGTGTGGATCGCGGCACATTGAGACTGCGTCGTTTGAGGAGTTTGCGCACTATTTACGGTACCAAAAACATCGACTCCCTATAACTGATATGACAGAGTGAAAATGGAAAGGGAATCTCATCATTTGACATACGCGAGTTGTCGATTTTAGCGTATTTCAAATAATACTCTTTTTAAACGTGTTCAATCTTGAAATCAGAGATTGATATACTTCGAAATCATTCATTTTTTAACTCTTTAGTTCAAGACATATTCAATTCCAAACCCTTCCAAAATGAAATTACACTATTCAATTCGAAACATTGCAAAATCATAAGCATAGTGTTATTGTTTTATGCAAAAAGCATACTTCAGATTTGCAGGAGATATTTGATGGTTAAATTTTAGAATAAAAGCGTAAAATTCAACTGTCCTGGAAGCGAAGTTACGAGAATTCTCCCGTCTGTATTTGATTTTAAAGTGTAAAAATAATTTTGAAATATTTTAGCAAAACTGCCAAAGTAATCACTGGTATATTCATGTCCACTGATTAATGAGGGAATTTCCAAACACTTTTTTTACAGTGCAGTCAATCTTTTCTGAGTGTCAGCTCGATTTGGATAAAATGTAGCGAATGAAGATGCTCGAAAGCGACGTTATGTTTACTTACTTTTTCTTCTTCGCAGCAGCGGTCCATTCCTTTCTTTGCAATATTCTCTGATATTCTTAAGGAAATTTATGGAATTTACAATTTTCCGTTATACAATTTTTACAATTCAATTCTTACAATTCAAAACACAACATGAATCATTTCACTGTGACATACTGCCTGCCTACGAAAATACATAAGAGATTTAAAATCTTGCGCGCGCAAAGGCGCGCGCCCTCAGTTGCGATCGATTTGACCCTGCTATTATTTGATTCCCATGATTGTAACTAGAGTATAAAAAATATCAAAGCGTTTAACTGCTTACTTTCGAACTTAATGAAAAATAGTATTTCAAAACAACAAATCATATCTTTCCCCACTTGATATAAATTTAATGGGAGTTTTCAAATGATGTTTGGTTTAAGGGTAATAGAATTATAATTTATGTATAATAGTATGATTCTATTTATTTGGTGAAACTATCGTTATTATTATTAATCATTAAAACTATAATTATACTCTGAGAAAGCCTTATATCAATCAATCTTTATTTTTTAATACCATCTTCATCTTCTTTGCATCCCCAAAATCCTGACCACGTTCTCTCGCCAGCTTCCTTTATCTTCCATTCCTCTGATACATCATTCCCATACATGTTCTCATGTTTCTTCTTCCCATTCGCAAATTCTGCAACTTTTTTCTCCTTTTCTTCCCAATTCATCGCTTTCCTGACCTCGTTCACCAATCTAAGTCTTGCTACCCTTGTCCATCTCTTTTCTCCCCACCCTTTTTTGAAACACTTTAGTGATCCTTCCTTTTTTATCATCTTATACCATTTATTGCATTTTGATTCCTTAATCCTCCCCCATCTTTCTATGAGTTGAATTTCCTTTTTTTTCCTCCTGATTCCTCAAAGTTTACTCGAACTCCCTCTCCTATATGTCTATCTGTAAGGAAGTCCCTTCTTTCTTCTCCCCATTTTGTTAAGAAAAGCGCCTTCCTTCATGTTTTATCAACCTCTTTTAGGCATTCTTCTGCTAACTCTCTTCCCTTGGCTTCCCATCAAATTTCCATACCTTCTTCCCTGCTCTGATACTCAAATCATCCCTGTGCGTTTCCTCTCTCACCATATATCCAGGTGCCCTCCAATTCTCTCTTAGAGCCCATCTAACATATCGTTCCTGTAACCTTTCCATCTCTCTCCTTTCCTTCCATTCCCATATTCTTGCTCCATATCCCCAAACTGGCCATAACAGGTAATCAAACAACCAAATTCTTCTTTTCCAATCTTTCTTGAATCTTCTTTCAACTATACCCCATACCTGCTTTATTAACCCTATCGCTTTTTCTCATTCTTTCTCTTATATCTGCCTTATGATCTTCATTCGCTGCAAGGTATATCCAAAATATTTGAACTCTTTTACTTCTTTTGTCTTCACTCCCTTCTATCTTCCAATCCATACTATTTTTCTCCCCCCTTTTTTTCTGAACCTTATTGTCTTCGTATTTCCTACATAAAATTTCAATTTCTTGCCATCTAAGTATTTCTCCAACCCTGTAATTAGCTCCGCCATTCCTCTCCATCTTCTGCCATCATTACAATATCATCTGCGTATTCCAGTATATATATCTTCACTTTTCCTATCCTAATACCTCCCTTTCCTTCTCTCTACTTGTACCCTGCTTTTTGTCTCAAGAAATATTCCTGAAACTCTCTTCATGAGACCTGCTATTATACCTTTTTTTACAATCACCTTTTCTAACTTTCCCCGGTCCAGAAAATCGAATGCCGTTTTTAGGTCTACAAACATAGCCATCGTTCCTCCCTTCTACTTTCTAATCCTCCTATTTATTACGTAATTAACAACGTATGTGTTGTCCGAAACCCCCATCCCTTTTAAAAACCCTGTCACATTTGGTGGCACTATCTCTTCCTCCTCGACTTTTTTCTTTATTCTCTCCGACAATCCCGTTACATACAACTTGAACATGGTTAGCATTAGCGTCACTCTCCTATAATCCTTGACCTCCTCTTCTTTTCCTTTTTTTTTTAAATCGGTGCCACTACTTCTTTCCATATCTCTGGGCAACCCTCTCATCTCCATACCCTTTTGCACTTTATCCATGCCCATTCCTTTATTCCATGCCCCCCCCCCCCATATTTCCAGACTTCATTTGGAATTTTACTCAGACCTGAAGCCTTCCCCTCTTTCATTATTCTTAAAACATTAATTATTTCTTCTTTTGTTATGTACTATTCCTCGTCTCTTTTTCTCCCTCCTAGCAGATCCATGAAAAACCTTTTCCATTCTAGCATCTCCATATCCTGGTTTACCCTTTCCCTCCCTTTCTCTCTTTATTTACTACTTTGCGAACCTCTTCTTCTATTCTGGTCTACTCCGCCTCTTGTTCAAACCTCCTACTCTTCTCCTTTTTTTTCGCATCACACATCTCAGTTTGTTCCTTCTTTTTTCTTCTGTATTCATCTCGACTAATTTCCCTCCCCTCTACCTCCTCAGTTCCTTCCCTACTTCTAAGTGCTCTTTCCCTTCGATTGACCAATCCCCCCTTGCTGTTCTTTTCACCTTTACTTTCTTTTTACCCGTATCTTTAGTACACTTATTACCATCGAAAATCAGTATTAATGTAAAGTGATCAGAATCTATATATTCTCCTACCTCTGGTTTCTTGGCCTTTACTGTAACCTCGTTGTCTACTATCACATAGTCAATGACCGTTTCCTTTTCACCTCCGAAACGTGTATACTTACCTCCCTCATCCCTCTCTATATTTCCGTTTATAATGAACCATCCCATTTCCTCTAAGCACTTCAACAATGCCTCTTCTCCCCAGTTTCCAATTTCGAATTCATATTTAATGGCAGAATATTGGAGAAATAATAGATGTTCTTGTAAATTTCTAACATCATCTGCATAAAAAATTATGATTGAAACTATATCATAAGCATGGAAACAAAACTTCATAACTGGAGTTGAAAAATAACCTGCCCGACAACTACTGGCCCTAATAACAAATGTTTGCCACTTCAGAATATCAGAATATGAAAATTAAATAAAAAATATTTTAAAAAAATTTACTGAAGGCAAAAACAAATACAACACAGTGCGTCAAAAGAACACGTTTTTAACGATGTTATCCGTTTCACTCTAAATGATGACCAAGCTATCGAGAACGCTTGAACACGCTTTCGTCTATCTCTGTCATTACTGTGCTTTTAAAAAGGAAAATAGGCAATGTCGAAGCGAACATTCGAACTCGCTCTATCGAAATCGGAATGCGAATCGACCACAACTATTTCCATTGCACTCCAACGAACTAAAGCCAAGCAACACCTCGTGTCACACTCGTAGGCGGAACCATCCACATGGCATCTCTGGTCGAATGTCTCTCTCTCTTTGCTACGACCAAATCCATTTATTAGTCATCATCATCTTATCTAATCAACTCAAACATTAAATTGTGCAAAGCGATCTCCAGGTTACGCTGAAGAGTCGTTACGATCGAATATCGAAAAAGTCATTACAATCGATAACGACAATATCTTTTAGAGATTTCTTATATAGGACACACGCCCGCTGTTCTCGTTACTCGCCATCCCGGGCGCAGGCATCGTTTTGTCTATCCCCTCCCACGGGCGGCTCACAGCGAATAGCATGATTTGCCCAGTCTAGTCGGTAGATTATCGTGACTACAGCATGTTGAACACTGCTATTTAAGCATGGCTGTAAAATGTAGTATTAGAGATACCCGGTCACCGTCAAAATAATGTTCTGAAATGTCAGGTAGTATTTGCATCATGTGATATGTCAATTATGAAATCCAGGAAAATATATCAATCAATCTTTATTTCTTTAATGCCATCTTCATCTTCTTGGCATCCCCAAAATCCTTACCACGTTCTCTCGCCAGCTTCCTTTATCTTCCATTCCTCTGATAAATCGTCCCCATACATGTTCTCATGTTACTTCTTCCCATTCGCATATTCTGCACCCTTTTTTCTTCTTTTCTTCCCAATTCATCGCTTTCCTGAACTCGTTCCCCAATCTAAGTCTTGCTATCCTTGTCCATCTCTTTTCTCCCCATCTTTTTTCGAAACAGTTTGGTGGTCCTTCCTTTTTTATCATCTTATACCATTTATTGCATTCTGATTCCTTAATCTTCCCCCATCTTTCTATGAGTGGAATTTCCTGATTTCTTTCTTCTAATTCCTCAAAGTTCACTCAAACTTCTTCTCCTATATGTCTATCTGTAAGAAACTCCCTTCTTTCTTCTTCCCATTTTGTTAAGAAAAGCGCCTTCCTTCATGTTTCATCAACCTCTTCCAGGCATTCTTCCGCTAACTCTCTTCCCTTGGCTTCCCATCAAGTTTCCGTGCCTTCTTCCCTGCTTAGTATTTGCATCATGTGATATGTCAATTATGAAATCCAGGAAAATATACTTATTTTGAAATTTTAACGATGTTGGAAGAATTACACGTAAAGCTTAGTCAAAAATAATATTATTTTTAAAATTTGTTCATTCAAAAAAAATGTGCATGGTCTTTTTATTTTTAACTTTTGTTAGAAAAAAAAGGGATTCTTACCCAATCACAATGATATTCTTTTTTCTTGATAAGAATCTTTTGTTGATGTGTAAAAAGTTAGAACTGTTCCGAATGAAATTTGTTTATATAACAATAATAACTGCGTGATTTCTGAATGAAATTTTCAAAAATATAAAACAAGCAAGTAGATATCTCCGTTTAAATTTACAGAAAATACCTGAAAATTGATAAAAAGATGTAAAGGACACAAACTAATCTTTAATATACATGAATATAAAAAAACTAATAATGTGAACATTTTTAAATTTCAACTTGTAATTAAAAATATACAAATCTTCATAATAAAAATATACAAATTTTATTACTAATAAAAAAGTCATATTCTTTGTTTATGGTAATTAAAAAAAGGCTTTCTGTAATGACTGTTGACTTAGTAACGAAAGAGCAGTCGATTAAAAGGGTTTACAAGCATTTCCTTCATCTTAAAATTCAGGAATGGTTTATTGAATCATTTATTTCAACAAGTGAAGATTGTTTCTCTTTGAATAATAAGCAGGGATGAATGCTGAACGTTTCATCGTAATTCCTTAAAATACATGTTTCCCTGGTCGTATGTTGTAAGCATAAAAATGGTCATCAAAAGAAGTACCTATTAAGGGCTGCATTAACAAAAAAAGTTGTTTTTCTTTGATGAATATTCCGAAAATTATCCCAAAAACAAGTGAATCATTGTCCCCCATCTCAAGTACAAAAAACATGTTTACTTGATAATCAATTCCATCCAACTTAGCACGGTTAGTTGAACTCCAATTTTTTATACGTTTAGTCGTCATAGTGCAAATTTCCATTCAATTCTAAGTGCGCTAATCTTATGGGTTTCGTATGCTTACAGTTCTTAATAAATTAGTTTTATTACTAGAAATTGTAACCGTTGCTTTCAAATGTCTGTGTTCTGATACGTAGCTCATTGATCAGTAATTTACGAGAGCTTCATTTTTTTAGGTGTTCGTTTAATATGCGTCATGTTATAAAATTTATATTCTAACTCCCCGTAAAGCTTCTGATAAAAAGACAAAAACACTGGAATAATTACTGCTAGTTAAATTATGTGACCTTCTACGATTCTTGGAGAAGTTACGAGAGCTACGATCTTTCTGAGCAAAATATACAAAGCCCAGCTTTCATTTTCTCGATCATTCACTTTATTGCCAACCAGCAATCAAAAATATTGATAGAAGCACATCATTTCAGCTGCCAAAATTTCAAATTTTGGTGTTGTTGTAATGTGTCCTTTTTTTATCAATCGTATTTTATTTGAAACTTCCACCCTAACGTACTGAAAATTCTGTATCCTTCTTTTCAAAAAATTGAGAGAAAATAACTTTTGTTTATAAATCAAGACATCGCAGATATGCACCATAGCGGAATCGCCTGTTCCTTCAAATACATCATGCATCAAATCTAAAGTTATATTTTCGCATATGTGGAAATCATGGACATCATGAAAAGTACATTTTTCCTTGATTCCTGTTTCTGACGGATCGTTCCTCTCGCAGTCTCTATCGTATGACTCTTTCTTTTTTAGAAGATTATCTTTTTCAACGATTGAAATGCTTATTTAAGTGATGGAGGCTTTTCAGATTCTACATGGTTTTCCTCAATTGAATGTTTCGATAAAATCCAACATCTCATCCGAACCAAGAATATCGCCCAATTATCAAAGTCAATTGGAAATAAACTCTGTACGTACTCTTCATTTCCAACCTTAATAAGCAGACAATCATGTCTCAACTCATTTAATTCCAAAATCAGTTTTTTGTAGGTTTCTTCATGTTGGCAATTTTTTCCATCGCTGTCATAAAATGAAATAGTTAGAAAAATATCATTCAATTGACAAGCTTTTTGCGGAGGGAAACAAAGGATCGAAGTATACATTGCATCCACTTTGTTAATACCCGCTTGCGTGCAGAGTGCATTGCCTAACTCACAACCATCTTGAAAAATAGATAATGGGACAAGAAATCCGTTATTCCCGAATTCATATTTTTCTCTCCAAAGCTCTCCTTAAATAATATTGCTGTAGACATTTTTCTCATCATACAACTTATCCATAAAATTTTTTAATAATTCGAAGGCACCAGGTATTTCCAGGAGTGCTTTCAAACTCCATCTCAAAGGTACATATTTTTCGTACAAATCAATTTCTCCCGTGATAACTTCATTATAAACTACTTTATATACATATGTAAGCCCCATTTTACATTTTGTAGACTTGAACATCAGCCCTTTTTCTTGGTATAACAAAAACCTCTAATGTTCCGTATCAAATTTGCTGAATGTTATTGTAGATAAGTCAATTGTTGCTTTCATATCATCAATCACATTCCTGCTATGTTTTGTGTATTTCATTTCCATTCGTTGTTGGAAGTGAGTAGTAAAGGTAACGCTTACAAAATTTATAATAGCATAAAGAAAACGTGTACCACGTTATTTGGTATAAGAAAGTTTTATAGAAACGTAGGGTTAATTGTATCTTTTCTGTTTCCAAGTTAATCATTGAAGTCGCCATATTACTTTTCGCAATAATGATTCAAACTTCAAACACTGGCCATAATTAAATTTTCCTACTTTTTACCAAAGAAATCCCATCAGTGTTTAGAATTAATGTTAGATCGTGAGGCCCTTTTTGATTATTATTCGAGTGATAATTAATTCTAAAATACTCAGATCCATCACCATGGCTAGATCTGATTTTAATTCTATTTGCATCTGATGTGTCACTCAAGTTTTCTCGTTCAAACATATAATGAATCTTATCACAAAAACGTCTTATTAAAAAAACATATAATAACTCAAAATAGATGAACAAACTTGGCAATTTTGGAGATTCTCTAAATCATCGATTTTTTACCGTAATAGTAGAAAGAATTTTTGTAATATGAATGATGAAAGAATTTGCTGTGTAAATTCATACTTTTAACGTATTCGAATAGTCGGTACAATGTTTCTGGCATATTATTAGGTTGAAGCAGCAATTGACAAGTATTTTGTTACACATTATCTAAAGATGATTTAGTTAAATTATGATTGATATATGATTTTAAAATTTATAAAATAGCCTCATCTCTAGTGTGGTTACTTCCTTCATAAAGTAGATTTCTTTCTATATTTTTATCAATCAATAAATCATTTTCTGAAATAGGATCTTCATTCGAGTTTTCGTTGATAATATCAATGCGATGATTATCACTCTCGTCTCTGCTTTCTTCAGTGATTGATTCATTTGAATCTCTGCCATCAGTAGTATAATTCGTAATGCTTGATCCTGACGATTCATCCGAGCTTAGTTCATTGTTTTGACTCTGTGAACAATTATCGAATCCTTCAAGACTTCGGGCATATTTCTGAAGATTATTGTTTTTTTTTTTCCATCGTGTTAGAGTATTGACAGGAATCTATTGTAAGAAAAAAAAAATGCAATATAAATTTATATTGTAAAACTAAATTTTGAAATAATTAGAAAACTTATTCAAAATTTAAAGAATGAATTCTGCATAAACGCAGAGACACACACATGCATGCATGAACGCGTGCAGGCCCATACACTTACACTTACGCTGATGCGCACGCCTGTACAGCGGCCCAGGCGCATAGGAACAAACACAGCACGATCATCATTATCCTTATTTAGTCCGGGTGCTGGTGACAGTGCAGTATTTCTGACAGAGGCACGGGATTTTATGGCATTTTTTTATGTTTTTGAGGTCGCTGAATCAAAATTTCGAGGTTATCCGGTCGGATTTCTGTCAGATTTTGTTTAAATCGCAATTGTTTAAACAAATAGTAAAAAATGGTTTTTTCGAGCAGAAATATTTTTTCTTAGCAAATATAGAGTATTTGAAGAAAAAACGATCACTTGAAATTTTTACATAAAGTGCATTGTTCATAAGTTATTCATCTGTTTAGGTCGAAAATTTAACGTTATTCGTCAAATTTCAGGTTCAAAACTTTTGATCTATTGCATATTTTTACAAAATTAAAAAACGTGCTCGTTCCTGAAGGAATACCCTGTTACCTGATATACTTTATGATGGAATTTTTCCATTTTAACGTTAAGTTATCCGCGATTGCAAAATGGCGATTTCATCATGTTTTCTCTAGTGCCCACCAATGCCGAGAAAACATGATAAAATCGCCATTTCGCAATCGCGGATAACTTAACGTCAAAATGAAAAATGTCGATCATGAAGCATATCTAGAGCTTCACGAGAGCGAGACGAGAGTTTACTCAACTCTCGATCTCGTGAGAGATCCAAAATCAGACTCTCGTCTCGATCTCGAAGCAAATC